>JAECUM010010403.1:0-56757 GCA_016617855.1 Megalonaias nervosa | reverse complement strand
ATCTAACTAGCCTGAGCGCTTTCGACTCTTAATGAGTCTTTTTCAAAGGCATATAAAAAAAACACTGAAGTTAATCCTTCCGAACAAACCTGTGGTAGCCTACCGGAGACCGAAAAACCTCAAGGACATCCAAGTCAAGGCGAAGCTAATGCCAATCACTAATCAAGACCAACCTAGTCGATCTGGCCCCTGTGGCGATTAAAGATGCAAAACCTGTCAGAATATGATAGAGACCAGGACATTATCTAGCACAGTGGCCAGAGAAAAACTAAACAAACATGGTCTAAACAAAACGTGCAAAATAGAGAATGTAATTTATCTCATCACGTGTAAGATTGTAGCCTTCAGTATGTCGGAGAAACTGAAACGCTACACAAAAGGATCAACCTTCATAGATCTGATTGGCTGACAAAGAAGCTGTACAGAAGCCCGGTCGCAGAACACTTCTCCTCCCCTTGCTACACTTTCAGTGATATAACACTTATTGCAATTGCTCACAACCCTAACTGGAGTTCCGAAACTAAGAAAGAAGCGGAAACTTACTGGATACGCCGCCTTAGAACATTGAAACCAAGCGGTTTAAACCAAGAAGACTAAAAAAGACAGCCATGCACAAATAAAATTATCTTTTGCAGCCGACACATTTTCTTCCAAATAATTTTCTAAATTTGCTTATTAGCCTACAATTACTACTATAACAATGAAATGTCCGGGATATAATTTGCGCTTACATAAACGACACAAAATAACAGAGGTCGTTAAGGCTTATCGTTTTATAGGTCAAGACAAATATTTTCCAGTATCCGCAACAAGTTGAAATAAACTAGTTGAAACATAATAAATTTAAAGGTTTGATTCCTGTAGAAACAGCCATGTAAAGTTTTGCAGACACAACGGTTTTTTTGTTTTATTTGTTTGTCTTGTCCATGTTTTGTAAATGCCTTTGAAAAAGACTCATTAAGAGTCGAAAGCGCTCAGACTAGTTAGATAATAGTTTTGCACTGTTCGTTGTCAGTTTATTGCATTATCTTAATCAATCTCTGACACACGTGATCCCTTTCTGGATCCAGTGCACTTGAAAAGACTGTTATTTGCCATATGATTTGTATTATATATATATATATATATATATATATATATATATATATATATATATATATATATATATATATATAGCATATATATATATATATATATATATATATATACACATACATACATACATACATACATACATACATACATACATATAATTTGCCATATAAATATTTTATTACCGGATATATTTTTCACATATGAAAATATAGAAATTATTTAAAAAAACATGAAATTATTTCGCCAATTAGTCCATATATCACACCTAAGAATATAATAGAAACCATTTCTAATATTGGAAGTTTTCAGCAAGAGTTTTTGATATAGCTAGTTTTATTTATGCTTTGTAATGGACGTTTCACGATATTGTGTACTCTCTTCATCAATTGTTTGGGAAATTCGCAACGTAGCAGTATTCTTCTATTATCTTGGGTCTATCTTTTATGATACGTATAATTTGTGATAATATATTATACATTACTTCTATTATTATATCTTTAATCTTTTTCTCCTTATGTGTTAAGTTTTGTTGATCCCCCATTTTCACCTCTTCTCATTTTTTTCTTTTTTGCATATGCATGGTCCTCTATGGGCAAGCAAATTGCCCTTTTCTTATTTGTTCTCCTTTTACTTTAAAACTGTTAATTGTCTTCCTACACTTTTCCTTCTCCATTTGACTTCTCATCTATTAATCTTTTCCATAATTTTTATAATGTCATTATCAATTATATTACATTATTTACGTGATTTTCAATTTCCATTCTGGATTTTCTTTTCCTGGTCTTACAGTATGTCTGTGCTAACCTGTAATCTGCTTAAAATATTCTATTTTGTACTTTATATTAGTTTCTATTAAACTGTTGTTCATATTCCATTTCCTTCTTTCCCAAATAAGTCTATCTTTTAGAGATAAATATAATTCTACAGTAATCTGAGAAAAAATGATATATATTACATCTTTTAACTTCTATTATAGTGTTCTGTCCATATAAAATTTATCAGGTCTTCTTCCCTCGTGCTTATCGAACATGTATATGTATGCTCTTTGTCTTGGATTTGATTTTGTGAAGATGTCACTATGTGATATTTTTCCATGACAGAAGGAAAGTAGTTTACCTAGTCGTGCATCTCATTGTTGAAGTCTTTTGGTCTTATGGTAGTTAGTAAATAAGTGGTGTATATCTCCCTTAGTGAGCATATGCTTTGTTGGTGGTGTTTCGAAATACCCAGACGTCACAAAAACATTATTCGCGGCATAATTAGCCAGTACATATATATGAATAACTTTATACGATGCACTCTCACATTTAAAAAATTTAAATTTCTATAAATGTCCAAGATCTTTTGTAAATATTTCATATACGTTTATCATTGCCTGTCTCTATTGTCACTAGCGAACTAACTATAACCGTCGCATTCAATTTCCCACTGTGTGATTTTTTTCAGTTTCTTGTAGGAAATATATTTCACCAGTTAAGTCTGATACTAGCTGATTTATCCTATGACTTATTTTATGGCCATTTAAGCACACACACACACACACACACACACACACACACGTTTAATCTTCACTTCCCTGTATACTATTAAGTGGATCCCTGTTTTCATGTACCATGTAACTTTTTTCTTTTCCTGAGTTTGTTTCATTCATCTCTGAATTTTACACGTATGTTTCCTCGCTTTTCGTAGGCTTCCTTATTTCGTTTTTGTTTTCTGATTGTGTGTTATGATTTACTGCCTGGTTGTGCCTTTTTTATGGTTTTGTTTACGATATTTTATTCCGTTCGAACGACTGATTGCTCGGTTTCTTTCATATATTTCACTAAATCCTTTCTCTTTGGTGAAAGCTTAACTGTGTAGTATTAATATTCATATTTGACAATGTTTTAACTTTTCAATCACATACACAAACTGTACAGAGAAAGCTAACCTGAAGCTTTCGTCTTCGCGCTAAGGACTTCATAATAGCGATAGGACTGAAAAATTGTTAAAGCTACGTTAAAAATCCAAATCACACACACACATACTTCATCAGCAGACTGATTTAATCTCTACTGACTATTAACATTACTCGATGGTTTGGTGAGTGATGTCAACAGATTGTCTCAGATGTGCGGCAGATTAAAACGGCCTCTGTCCCTGTTCATGATAGGTTTTTGCTCACGTATGTAGATCGATTCTTTTACCCGAAGCTCTGTGTATAATGGAATTTTCTACCGTCAGATACACTGAGCTGCTATGGGTTCACCAGTTTCCCCTATATTGTGTGATTTATATACGGAACACTTTGAGTCTTTTGCACTCACCACTGCTTCCCATACCCCGTGTTGGTGGTACAGATATGTTGATGACACACACGCTAAGCAGAAGTTAGAATATGTAACTGAATTCACAGATCACTGATTTAACTGATCCGGATATTAAATTCACCATCGAAAAGGAAAAAAAATTACCAATTATCGTTTTTGGACACAAACATCTTCAGAAACATCGACTGTACTTTGAAAATTACTGTTTATCGTAAACCTACGCATACCGATCAATACCTTGAGTTTGACTCGCACCATCCATTAGATAACAAATTTTTTTGGGGGGGTTAGAACATTACATCACGGAGCCAAATTCGTTACACCTGACCCACAAGAGTAAAAAAAGGAACTAGATTGTGTCAAGGTTTCCAACAGGCTGAACGCTAGTCCTAATGACAATACCGGGAAGAGCAGACCAACTGGGAGAATAGATTCGAAAGGTAACATCATCCTACCATATGTAAAAGGGACCTCCGAAGACTGAAGCGTGTTTTTCAACGACTCACAATTAATGTGTGTTTTAAACCGTAGCGGATCCTAATACAGCTGTAAGTTCACCCAAAGGATAAGTCTGATAAGAAAGACATTTGCGGACCTATCTATCACATTAAGTGTGAAGGACAGGGTGAAAGTCAGTGTCATCGCGACTATATTGGGAAACGGAAAGGACAGTGAAAGCGAAATTAAATGAATATAGAAGGCCAAGTTCAAGCGTGTCTGAATTATCACGGCACATCCACAATGTTTGCCCTGGTTATACTGTAACTTTGAACTCAGTAAAATCTAAGATCGAGTACAAGCCTGGTTTGAGCCGGGGGATGAGTTTAAAGAATCGATCTTCATCCGTGCGCACAATCCGACATGGACGGGGGATATTACAACCTGCCGCATATCTGGGACAATCTGTTAACATCCCTCAACATTCGTCATCATTTCATAGAGTGATGTTAACAGTCAGTAGATATTAAATCAGTCTGCTGATGAAGTCCTTAGCGTAAAGCCGAAACTTCATGCTAGCTTTCTCTGTACGGTTTGTGTATGTGATTCAACAATTAAACATTGTCAAATATGAATATATTTTCTTTTCTTTCTCGACAGAATTTTCTTTGCATTTCCTGGTTGGGTCTGTGTGTTTGCGAAATGAGACTCTTTCCATTGAAAATTTGATCTGCCACCTTCACCTTCCTTGATCTCACCTTCATCCTATATTTTTGCTTGAGATCATTTTAGATAGGAATTCAACTATCGTATCTTCCATTTCAATTGATATCTTATGCTGCTTAATGCCATTTTGCCCTTGTTATACTTTCTTTGCTGTTTTTACTTTGAGTTTTCTTACTGGCCACATTTCTTTTGCGAGGTCCTTCATTTTCCCAATATTCTCTCTCTATTTTGTTGTCTTCTTCTTCTTCATATTTTTCTTCATCTTCCTTTTCTTCTTCTTCGTCTTCTTCAAGCCATAATTGTAGCTTGATAAGAGCTATGAAAGGGTGTTGATAAGAGGTTTTCAGACCTTGTGTAGCTTGGTAGAAATTTAAATCTGTCTGTCCCACATGAAGCTGCTGAAGCATTCGTTTCTTGCTTCTTGTTTTAGGGAGTTCTTGTTGGGGTTTTTGTTGTTTTCTGATGGTTGTGGTGAAGGAGTATAATTGGATTTGATCTTTAGTCAAACGTGATAAACGTTCTGGGAGATTATGTCGAGTAAATTTATATATGTCTTGTGTTGGTGTGAAGAACATATCCACACTTTTATGTCTTGAGTTGTCATTCATATTCTTGAATCCCGACATCCTTTTGAGATTCTCTTGGGGTTTGAATCAATAGTTATATGTGCTTCTGTGGGGTCTAACTGGAATTAACATTTACCCGTACGTTTTCATTATGTGGAACTAGGAGGTCACACGGGATATCCTATGATAAAATTGTCCATAGGTTTAACATGTGGATTTGTATTATGAGGTCAAATGTGTTTATAGCGTCAAAGTGTATATAGAGTAAATAGTTTTATTGGGTCAAAAGTTTATATTGGGTCAAAAGAATCCCATAGGTCAAAAGTGTTTATGAGGTCAAATTGGAATAGTAATATTAATATTCGTGTCTGCAATCCAACACAACTTTGCAATACTTTCATCTACAATCAAACAACTGCTTTAATATTACAATCCACACACACACACACACACACACACACACACACACACACACACACACATATACACATACACCATTATGAAGCACTCATTTTTAATTACTATCCAAACAGACGCCCATACAATCCAACCTAAAAGGCACGAGCGTTAATACACACATTATACTTACATACAAACATACTATCGCAAAGGTAGGCAGTGTTTATAGACATACTACTATACCCTCTCACACATACTATCATACGGAAGAGAAACCGTTTAGTGGATGTTAAGTTATAATTAGTTGTGGGGAAATGACAAAGATCTATTCCGAAAAGCATACACAAACACAAATATTTGGAAAAACACGATTAGCATATGTCTTTTCTAACGATCTTTGTTGCCCTGAAAAGGTCCCTTGATTTTTTTGCTACCACGTCTTTGCCTCAGCAGTGGTCTACATCTGTGGCGCATTTGTTCCACGTTGTTTTGGTAGAGACCAGAGGCCAAAAGATAGGTTCTTTGGCCTCCTTCTGCCAATTGTCTTTCTTCTTCTCCTCCTCCTCTGGTATTCAATCTTGATGACGCAATCTTCTAAATTTCTCTCAGATTTTCATCCAGTTTTTATACAGTTTGTCAATATCCTTTCTCTTCTATTTCTCTTTTCTTCACTCTCCTTCTTCAGTCTCTCATTTTTCCTCCACTCCTCTGTCCACGCTACCTTGATATTCTTTACTTCCTCCTCCATTGCTTCCCTGACCAGACTCTTCACAGAATTTAACGATTTCATATCCCTCTTCGGATTGCGCTTGTGGGAGTAAATTTCTAGTTCGTGTACCCGACCAAGGATGTGCACCATTCTCTGCAATAAACTGATTAGTTCTCGCAACTTCTCCACCTTACAGTGTTCTGCCATTCTTCTTACTTATTTTGCTTACGATGTAAAGAAACTCGTCTACTTTTACCTTATCTAAATTAATTTTATCCAGAATTTTGAAACCAAACCCTGTACCAGCGTCTGTGTGTAAGGGTTAGGCGGTTAGGAGATTAGAGGAAGATTTCATAAGCATATGCATTTATATTTTATTTATTGCTGGTTGTTGTTATAAAACGGGTGATTCCTATTTAATATGCATGGTGCAGTTATGTTGGTCCCTGGTGGTCTGGGCTTGTTACCACCTTATACTTAATTCTGACAGTCAGGACATTGGCGTTTTGTTTTTAATTTTTCCAGTACTTACTAACTTGTGATTAAAATTCTACATTCTTCTCTAGATGTGCTACTGAATGCACCGGTGCAGAAAACTAGAGCTTGATGCTGGATCCGATCCAGTTTTAAAGTGCATTATGGCCACTCGTAGTCAAGTTTTGATCGATTGAGTCTAATGCATAGTGTAAGGAATGTGGTCTGATCTTCCCCTGAATTGGCGCCCTCAAAGTTCCTCAAGACTTTCTGATCTTGCCCACATCGTCTTAATAGCTATGTTTTATGGCTGCTCTGTATTAGGTACTCATCGAATAGCATCCATTGGAATCAAGCGACTTTTCAAATTTCACTTCTGCTCCATTTAGATACAGTTTGAAGGTTGTTTCTTTAATTTTACTCGGCGAGATAGTTTGAAGCCCTACTTATAGGCTCAATTCCCAAATACATCCAGTCGTACCTGCAATCGTCTGACCACAGTTTCTCTGTATGAGTTTCCTGCTTTTCTGATTCAGCTATCGTGAACAAATTGCGATAGGTTCAGATGGGTAGGGACGACCATTCGATCCAGGTCGCTTATCATTATATTCAACAGGGTGGAACTTCATACGCTGCCTTGAGGGGTACCACTTTCTGGCTCAATTAATTTTGAGTAGGTGTTGCCCACTCTGGTTTGGATTTTTCGACCTAAGAGGAAATTCTAATTATGTGTATCTACTGGAATGCTATGGTATCGTGGGTCTTAAAGTTTGTGATTGGGTGAAAAAATATATAAAAAAAACTGAACGTCAAAATATTTTATTTCTCCGTTTGTTACTGTTTCTGCTCCATATTAAAATACATGTAATTTCAAATTTACAATCAGACGATTGTGGGAAACGATCGATAAAGAGACGAAATGTTGATTCCAGGTTATACAATGGGGTCACTCTGATATCGCGGTAATACCGAAAAAATATATTTACGATGGCCTATACTTTTCCTAATGTTGGGAACTTGATGTATATGTTGCTTAAAGTGTAACTCAACTTGAAAAATGGATTCTACTTCCATAGCATTCATTCTGCCACCCATGCCGTACAAGAGAAACTTATCACAGAGAATTAGATAAATGCATCTGTAACCACGTGTGACGGGGGAAATAGCGCCAGGATTGATACAGAGAATGGACAACCACCATGAGCAAGAAAGTACATGTCCACCTCAGACTTTTGGAATAACATCCCGGTGTTCCAAGGAAGAGTATTAAAGTATGTACAACATAGTTTAAAAGTCAACACCTGTCAATTGTGAAAGCCACCAGAAAACAACAATCATCCGTACGTCACATTTCGATTCTTATTTGCTACCATAGATTTGATAACTTGGTTCTTGACAAATACGGTAATCATGTGATCTGACTCTTGCATAACATCATTGGAAATATCAAAAGACAAACTAGTTAGCCGATTTGTTACAGTGATAGCGATTTTAAGAAGATATAGATTCTATTTGAAAACATGGGATACGGCCATCATTTGGAAATAGTGATATTCATAGGTGTAATTTTAAAATAATGTGGTCGTTTGCATCCAGACATTTTCCCGAAATCAGTAGGTGATGCAGAACTAGTAACTTATCGTCATGTAGTAGATATAAGATAAGTGCACAATAGGTGGCACTATGTAGGAAAAACTAACGCAAACTTCGAATACCTGGATACCGTAGGGCCCTAGATACCGTATTTAGCTATCATATATATGACCTGTTAAACTATAATGGTTTAATTTCCCAATTAGGCCCTTTGTCCATATCAGATCATAAGCCTTTTCAAGGTCAAGGCAGACTTAGATAAGGTTGCGGTCGCATTTCCTTTTAGCGCTGAAAGCCAATTTTATTCTTTATTCCAAACATACTAAATGATCTAACGTTGATTGCTTGTTGCGGAATCCACTTTGATTTTGAGATATATCAATTTCTTGCTTTCAAGATTGTGCTTCAACATAATTTTTATAATCGTTTCCATGATTTTACAAGTATTGTGTGTAAGGAAGATTGGTCTGTGCGAACTGATATCCGGTGGACGTTTTCCGAGTTTCGGGATTAGGATGACGACAGCCTATTTTGAGCGCGTCGGTACTTCTCCCGATTGCCAAATCAGATTCTGCAGATATGTTATGTATATCTATACTTTTTGTAACTCCTGGTAAATCATTTTATTTAATTTTTCCTATTTGTATCCATAGCTGTAAATAGTACAGAATATTTTTAGTTACATTTTGCCTACGTGACCTTAGTCTGTCAAGAGCTTAAAATTACATCGTATCTGACAATAGATGCTGACGTATGTTGACAGTAATCTGAATAATAAGACTAAATGACGCCTTTGGATTAATTTCTCATTGGCTGATCGGGTTTGAACTGTTGTAGAAGAATCCAGTAACTTCTTATTGGTTGGGCTAAGTCACATGAATAGGCAATTTCGAGGCAAAATGAGTAGTAAGATCCGTTACGTGGGGTATATTGTGAAATATGGTCCCAATAGAAGGTGTATATAAGGAAAGAACTGAGCAATCAGATTCATTTCTATTTTGCAGTCCTCATTTCTTGTGTTCCTGTTGTAAATCTGCAGACATGTTTTTATGTAATTCTTAGATATTATTCAAGAGGAAAACGTTGGTGTTGACTGTTCAGTGGAAATAAAAATTGCTTATTATTTGGACTATAATATTATTCTGGAACTGTTTCGAGTTATTCAAAGGAATTCTGAACGACCCCATCTTGACAATGTTACGATTCTTGACGGACTAGTACATTTCCTGTTTTGAAGTTTATGCGAAACTTATCATTGGACCTTTATAGAGTTTTATTACGATTATTTTGGATTCCACTTCATGATACTGTTAGTTCCTCTCAAACTTTCATTTATAACTTTGATAATTAAATTATTTGTTAAGTTTTACAAAATATTATTGGTTTTGCTTCTTTCTGTTACTTCGTTTGTGACCATAGAGTCTTAACAGATCTAATATCGCCATTTCAGTATATTCTGGGGAATTTATTTAATGAATTTCGTAACCATGCATATCCTTACCAGGGGATTATTTGTGTTTCCTACTTAGTGCCTTCCGCCACTCATGCACTGTGAAGTTTGTATTGAAGGGGCTTGAGTGATTTTCCCTATCAGTTAAAATTGGGGAGAAGGGAGGTTCTTCCTCTACTTTACTTCTCTGGGTGGTTAGAGTTACTACTCATACCGGCAATGTGTATTTCTAATTTGTTCGCTGTCTGCCCGTAAGTGGTGAGTTCGGGGAGTTCGAGGGTAGAAACATTGTTTTCCCCTAATTTGTTTAATCTTAGCACATAGTTGTTTAGAATTTGCATTAAAATTTAATTATGGTATGAGTTCTGGTTTGCTATAAAGATGGTGGTTTTCATTAATCGCTCTTTTTCCTTCTAGGCAAGGAAATTCAGGAAGTTTTCGTATGGGTAAATTTGTTTAGTGTATTTTGTCCACCAGGGAGATGTCGTATTTGAGCACTTTTACTTGTATTATCCTTAACGTCTCAATGCCGCCATTTTTTAATAAATTTCACCATTTTCCCAATCTAACTGAAGCTTAATTCAGTCTCCAAAATTGCGTGCAATCATTTGGCATATATGACATTTTGAGCGTAACGGCGGCATTTAGGGCTTTAATATTAGAAACTGGTCACTGCTGAGGGTACAAGATTGATATACTTCCCAATCGGCAACTTCCGCAATCTTGGGAAAGCATAAAGTTATACCAATAGCTGCCATTGTCCAATTTTCAGGGTTAATTCTAGTACAAGAGCCGTTATTCAATAGCACAAGGTCCGATATAGTGATCCACCTCTCAATACTGCCACCCCAAATATCCAAACGGGCTCTACCCCATTGTTCTCAGGGGGTATTAATATATCCACAGATGATTATATTTACTCCTATGTCACTAATTATATTTTGGTATGTTACGTGTTTCATGACTACCACCCCACCCCCACCCCCACCCCCACCTGGTCACATATGTTTATCACACCAGGAAGGGTTTATTGCCTGTGTGTAGCTTGATGATTTGGAATTCAGGAAATGGTTTAGAATGTGTGGTTTGATAGGTGCCTTCTAACTTCACAGAGCTGACAAATGTTGCCAGACCTCAACATTGATTTCCATACCTGACGTTTGTCATCACTTTAAGTGGTAAACATGATGTTTATTAGAATTTGAGTTCAACGCCTAATCTTGCTTATGAATTAGTAGTTTTTGCTATTTGTTTTCCAGAGATTCTTTCTTAGGTCATGTAAAATATGTATAGAGTTTTGATGAAAATAATATTAATTCCTGTTTTGCGATCAGTTTGTGGACTCATTTAGAGTTGTGTTCAGATATAATTCATGATGAATTGATATTTAATAATTCAAAAGAATTAAAAAAAAAATAAATGCTCTTTAACTGAATTAGCATATTCTGTGGGATTTTTGTTAATTTGTTCTAAAACAATTTTGGATTACACTATTGTTATATCAGCACATTCAATATACATAACACCAGTTACAACTATTGAAGTGAACGTAACTTTTTTCTAGCAAAGCATTGTTTTAATATTTTGTCGTAGTAAATGGAATATAATCTATCTTGTAGAGTCAATATATTTAGAATTTTACAATGTTGTTTGATTTTGTTCTTTTATCTACAAACCATTTGCAGATTATGCCCTATACATTCGGTTTAAATATGTTTTAGGTTTGCCTAAAGACTTATTATTATCAAGCACAAAACCAGCTTCACTCAAAATGAAATTTTGTGCCATTATTTTCCACTAAATTAGTGGCATCATCTTTCAGTATGTGGCAATGATTTACCAAGGAGTAGTTGTCCTCAAGCTTTTTGAACACCTTATGAATCTATAAATCGTTATGGAATTAAGACAATTAACTCTGCAACATACTTTCTCTACTGTGTGACCCTGGGGTCAAGGTTACACATTTTACGGCAATACATTGATCGTGGGCTGGAAATGTAGTCCCTGACCTTCTTGTTTATATTTGTTGTGAAATTATCCACTCGAGTGATTTATTAGATCTATAATAGTTCCAGCTACATTCAGTTATGACTTTTTAATGTGTTCGTATCTCCACGAGTGTGTTAGTGCACAAAACACCGGCTCTATGACAAAAGTTAGCATATTGAGAGATGAAATCTGAATTTTTACTTAATCAATTTTCTTCTAGTTGTACTTTTTTTTATTCTTCTTCTTCTTATTATTATTATTATCATTATTAGTAGTAGTAATAGTAGTAGTAGTAGTAGTAGTAGTAGTAGTAGTAGTAATATGTGATTATTAATTTAAATTTACAACGATGATAGGCACTGCCGGTGTGCTAACATCTTAAATCTAATAGCGATAAAGGTCAAGAAATGACATGCACACATCAAAATTCCAAAACATATATCGTCATTTTATCTTTTGTAACAACATGGGGTTTTTTAAAGAAAAATTAGTTTGTGGTATATAATTAATCTGATGTATTTAAATATGGAATTACAGTATGTGTATGTGTTGTAGTAGTAATTGCAAAATACGAAGACAGGTTAACAAGTACACATACCCGATGAATGTAGTATGTTTTTGCTCAAGATTTGGCTGTAATTTTGCCATATATAAGATATCAATCAAACAATGGATTTAAACAAAATATGTATGTATGCTTACAAAAGGTTTACTTATTCAATACCAAATAGGCAAACCATGGAGAACCTAGCATAACGTCAGTCTCATAAAATTATACGACCAGCATATCTCCGAGTTGTTCAAATACTGGTACTAGTTTAAGAGTTCTCACACATTTTCCATTCGAAAAATGCTAAAGATAACATTTACGAAAATATAGGGTGTTTTTCCGAGTTGTCCAAATATTCTCGTTCCAATAAAAGTTTGTACACACGTGAGTATAAACTCATCCAACAAAACCCAACCTGATAAACTTGCCGAAATCCTTTATAAAGAGACATGATTCATTCGCGTTATGACAATATACTACTACTGCCACTTTAATAATAATAATAATAATAATAATAATAAGAAGAAGAAGAAGAATCAAACACCGTTCAGGTAAAACGTATCATATAACCATTTCTGTTATTAGATTTTAATGCCACCCATTGAAACTTCAATAACGTGGCAGTTAAAGGGACTGATTGAGTCTTTGTAAAATTATACGGCGAAAGAGTTTGGGTTTAATCTTAAATTGTTTGTTTTGAAATATTGTTTTTGTGTGTTATCACGATAAATTCAAACAAAGCATTACTCTTGTTAGATTCAATACTGACAGCAAAAGATTTAAATTAGTTTTGAAGCATTTGCAATGAGTAAATTAGTGCATGTAAGAAAGGTACGATGGCTGTATGTGAGTTGTACTTACTTTTGATCTCAAGGATTTGTGTTACAGTTAACTGTGCTTTTCTCAAAGAGATGAATTAATCTCGTGCATCAGATTATTGAGCTAAATATCCCTGTCAACTTAGCACAATTGAGAGAGAGAGAGAGAGAGAGAGAGAGAGAGAGAGAGAGAGAGAGAGAGCAACGCCCAGTCAAGTCAGATATACATGCAAAGTGAAAACTTTATTGTTACGGAACATAGATAATTTAATCAGATTTAGCAATATCCACTATGTTATTTGAGGAAAGAGTGAAAGCTGTTCTTACCGTCTTACAACAATTTTAAGTTCCATCCAGCAAGCACTATACATCTAGTGTCGCTTAATGGAATAATGTTGCTATTAACATCACAATGAATAACATTTCCATTCTGAGAAAATTTAAATTTCAACTTATTCAATACATTTTATAAGAAGTGAAATCCTAACGTCATCCCTGCCATTTACTCTTGCCGGTGTGTTGGCCCTTTTTACCCGTCTTGTCGAAATTTTATTTTGTCTATACGTCTGCGAACACTGCAAAGTTAGTTAATATGTAAAGTTATATGCGATTCTGTTGTAATATCGAGAGTACAACATAAAACTGATGATGAGGAGAAATAATAGAAACGAAATGGGCATTAAGAAGATTAATCTTGTTTGTAACCTGTATTCTAGAACTCTAAAACATGTTACAATGAGTGTGATCATTGGAAAACAGGACAAATGTCATTTAGAGAAAATATGGCAATGTTGAGAAATACGTCTTTGTATGTGTTCACAATTTAAACGTGGTGTTTCCAGGTTTTCCATTAGATAAAATGCCCACCATTGTAATGAATATAATGTCTATCGAATAAATCTTTTCTTGTTTTAAGTTGATACCTCTACTAGGTTGTGTGGTAGGGTGGGTTTGTCAAGAGGAATTACAATGATAGTACTACATATAGATTGCTTTCATGGATCTGCATCTTTCCTTTATGAACGGAAAGTTTTCCTCTTTTCTCTAATTCCCATACTTTATACAAATTTATGATATCATTCATATTGTATAATACCTCTGAATATTCGAAGTCGAGACATTTGCATAAAATACCATAGAAATTCAATATACACTTAACGTACTTAAACTCCGATTATTCGAAAAATCGATTTATCTGAATCAGCATATGTCATCTAATAAAATATTTTCATTCCCCCCGATAAGTATTGATAATTGAAACTTTTCTGTATACAGTCGATAGTCTTGCTGCTCTGACGTATGCAGGTGATAGCAGTCTGTGAAACAGCGTTCCGATGTTGGACTTTACATGAATGAGATATTTAGATAAAAGAGGATATACTGTGTTTGGTCTTCGTACAGAGATCTCTCCGTGTAATTGAGAGACGTTAGAATTATTACAAACAACTGATTCATATCTTTATTAATGACAAATTTATCTTGTCGTTTGTTTGCTTGAAAAACCATACTTTGCCACTTTTCTATCGTTAGTTTATCCATTTACAAGAAAACTCATGGTCTGTGTCGAATGTGCCATTGTAAAACCTCAATTACCAGAACAATGGTCGACAGTAATATCGAATCTCTTAATAGGAGCGCCTGCTAATTTGAGCCGTCTGTATAGTGTCCGACGGACAGACAGTAATTGATGTGACTTTTAATTCTTAATTAATCAAGTGCATGTACATGGCATATACACGCATTATACATAATGTGATGAAGGAGAATGATAACTTGGATACACAATGATGAAAAATGTGTTATATACGCAAGAAAACCCATAGACTTAAAACAGCTTTATTATTTACTGAACTTATTTTTCTTACTCAACTAGATTAAATACAAATAAGAGTGGCATATATTATGTAGGTAAAAATGATGTAAAGGCTGTGACTTATAACGAACCGATGCAATTTTCTTTTGTTTTCTTTTCTTTGTTGTTTTATTATTATTTGAATTGGTATTGTCCCAGTCAAATACATAAATGACAGGACTGATGCCCTCAGATGACCTCTTTAAAAATGTTTGATCACTTCGATTTAGAAGACTATTTTTAAAAAAAAGCGAGTATGTGTTACATAATTCTGGATAAAAATGAATGGGTTCACGGACTCAAAATAATATTCAGTTATATTTTGTACAGTAATGTTCAGTCTTGGCATTAAATGATCATATATTACTTTACAGTCTCAACAGTTTTAAAACAATTAACATTAGTTGAAAAAGAGAGCATAAATCATTTCCAGATAAAGTGATTATAAACTTATCAAGAAACAGCTCACTCTTCAGAAATACATCTATAGGAGGCTTCCATTTCTTAACTAGTTTCCCATTAAAAAGTTTAATAATGGAGGCAGTCTTCTACTATCTAACTGCACTTTAATGTTTGCAAAAAAATTGTACTAGGAATTACAGTTACTAACCTTGGAATTGTAAATATTTAAATGCATTTAACAATGAATATATTACATGCCTCTTATCTATTACATATGCCCATCGACACATTTGTGTTAGGTAAATTAAAATTGGATGAACAAGCGCATTTTGTTATAATCAAATTCTTCACAAAGTCTATCCCAACATCTGAAATGTGTCACATTTTCCCAGATATATGACCAATAGATTCAGGAAACTCCACAAAATAAAACACCTATTACTATCTAGCATACCACTTTAAATAATAATAGCAGCAGAGAGGCTGAACCCTACAACTTTTTTAGAGGGCTCCGTTTGCAAAAATAAGGGTTTTAGGAAGACTGAAAAATAAGGTCAATACATCGTAAACCTCGCCGTTAACCGAGCATAATCCCATACAAGGGGAGACAGACCCAATTAGCTTCTTTGTTACCCCGCGCTGACTATTTTTTTCTTCAAATTGTAGGCGTGTTCGTTTGCGACGCACACACACACACGTGTTGTCGTTGGCCTCTCTGCTGCTGTAATTAAATAACCATTATATCAATAATAATCAGTGAACCACATTCAGCTAGATAAGCTCGAGAGCGACTAGAGGCAATCAAAAAATATCTACCCGTGAGAGATTCTGTCAAACAAAAATTACAAGCGCGTCAAGAATCTCAGGTGGAATTTACAGAAGGTGCAGAACAGTTATTTAAACCTATTACAAAGACTATTAAAGGTCTTCCCGCGTTGGAGAAAACCACTTAAGCAACTGGAAAAATAGCATAGCGAACTAAGAAAACAAAAAAACTTTTACGAGAACTTCCAGCTGGAATAGCTGCGGCTCAGCCACAATTACAAGAAGAAATAAAACAAGTACTTAAGAGCGTCGAAAAAGTTCGTGAGGAGATCGGTGATGTAAGGGATCTTGTTACGCCAAAATCAAAGCCAAGAAAACAACCAGCACAATTTATCAGAGAGGGTATTAGCTTCATCATAGAAAATCCCTTATCGGTTGCAGCAGTAGGGTATCAAAGTCGTAGTGAATTACTAGAACCGGGTACCGCAGATATTCCAGAATCAAAATGGGTTCCTACTGTATTTCGAAAATCTCGTGGTATATCTAAAATCACTGGTAATTGCAAAGAAGAATTTGATTATTTTACGAAACAAGTCGCAGAAATTAAAAGAGCGCCATTGCCGGGAGATATATTACTGCCAGAACAATCTCCATTTGGTCCACCTCGTATTGAGGAAGAAGAAGAACTACATCCACAAGAACAACTAGAACAACTAGTAGAACAACAAATACAACAAGCACGACGACGAGGACAACCATCACCTGACCCCGGTGCAACTAGAAGTGGTATAGGTACTCAAGGAAGTGGTCTTATTACTCCATGTCCCAATAATGTCCTTGCCGACCTGGATAGGTTAGAAATCCTCACTGGAGGAAAACAAGCTGGTAATAACTCTCCTGAGATCATCAACGAAATAGCATCAATTTGTCAACGATTATTTACAGGCGGTATCATGGACATTAATGTTTACCGGGAACTCATCGATGAAATTACCGAAAATAACTACAGGGATTAAACCGTTAGATATAATAACTATAACAAAATGATTATACATAATGCTCAACGTGGACCGACCATGGTCAGGGTGATAAATTCAAGATTACCAGTCTATAAAACGTCCTACGGCGATGGATTTGGTGATGTTGTTCAGGGTCCATTTGCAAGGTTAGCCCCAAAAGCAATACCTGTTGCAAAACAATTAGGTATGAAAGCTATTGATGTTGTTCGTGAAAAAGGTCTTAGTACAGTTGGTGACCTTACCGGAAAAGCATTCTCGGCAATCCGAGATAGACTAGCACGATTAATACGACAAAAACCTCAACCAGTAAAATTGCCCAGCACTGCCGATATGCCTACAAATGTTAGTAAAATAATAAATCAAGCTGCAAATCAAAAACTAGCAGAGTTAGCTAATGTACCAATGTCAGAAAAGGAAAAACTATAACCGCTAGTCTGATAGCAGGCAGCGGTCTTCGTGTTAGACGAACACGATAATAATAAAAATGTTTAAGCGCATATCTGATCCCGCATTTGACATGGATGCACCAGTACTCAAAGATGAGTCTGTGCGTGATTTACTTGATGCTGCTGCTCAGCTAAACATAAAGAACTTCAGAGGAGTTTTTTTTGTGATCAATTGCCGCATAAACCAAACCGCGTTGAAACTGGTATTATAAATCTCGACGAATCCACCAACACAGGTATACATTGGGTTGCATACGCGATTGATCTACGTGGAATTGTTTATTTTGATTCGTACGAGTTAGACCACCAAAAGAATTTTTAAAATATGTAAGCAACATGCAAATTCCAATTTGGTATTCAACGTTACCAGCACAAAAAATAACCGACCCACCAATATGTGACAGAGAAGTTCTTGCAGTGCTTGACGCGATTTCAGGATGGTCAGCACCGCCTCATATAGTTGTGCACGAGAACACCGTTAAATGTTTTAAATAACTATTATATTATATTGTATAATTGTAGATATTTACTGCAGATCAGCTAAAACTAAAACCAAACAAACACTAGTTGAAGACTTACTCAAACAAGTAACAAAACAGATCGGCGACGAAATATCTGACCTGCTTAATCTTGCCAACGTTGATCCTGGTGAACTAGTAGTATTTCAAAACCGTGAAGGAAAATTGATGACGAGTAATATTTGAATTAGCGATATAATTGTTCATAACAGAGCAACACGAGAAGGTCTCGTTGCCGTGTATGACCGAGAAGGAAAACTTGTTCCTAGTGTTGTTACTCCGTCATCGATCAGAGATAGTATATCCGAACGATTATTAAAGACGGTGATATTATGAACGGTATTATTAACATGAATAACAGGAAAATTATAAACATGGGAGAACCAACAAATAATTTCGACGCTGCAACAAAAAGACATGTCGACAATAAAGAAATTCCTATAACAACTTCATTTTCAACAATTCATGATGGAATAACCGCATTTAGAAATTAATTTTCTAATCACGTACAGCTGTTTCTAAATTTCCGCAGAAACATAAATAGAACCACTAATGATTTGTTTGGAACTCCACCAACCGTTGATATAAGACTCTCCAAAATTAACACAAAACTAAACGATATTACCAGTGAAATTCCTAATATCGTCAGTAAAACTAATATGATTAAAATTCCTCACGCGCAGATCAGCAATATCGTACACACAGTATCATCAGGATCATCAACATGGACTCCGAGTGATAACACTATCAAACATACCGCGACGGTTACTGGTGTGTACAGGCTGTCCGTGTTCAACTCTGTAAAATTTTGAATATTTACTACATTTCCATGGCGTCATTCAACCGATAATTTTTCTGGAACTGTGTCTATAGTGTTAAATAAAGATACCGAAGAAACGTTTATACTGGAACCATCTGATAAAAAATTATCCACAGTGTCTTACTGGTGGTGTCTTGAATTCGTCGTTGAAACACCTCAATTAATTACTTAATATAGTATAATGATCGACGCTAACCAGCACAGATACAATCAAGTGTCTGAGTGTCAAAAAAACCTAAAAAAATATCATCGACGAATACAGCGCAGAAGTAAAAAAATATCACAGACGCGCAGTTGTCATCGACGTAGTTATTTATTCGGATCTGCGATCAACGCTGAAACTGGTGTAATTTTATCCGCGATAACTATGACGTCGCCGGTTGTGTTAACAATTTGTGTTTCATCCGCGACAACAATCTCTGGTCTTCTTAATATTACTGCAAAAAAGATTATCGACGTGTACAAACGAGAAATTACATGAATACAAGTTAAAATTACACGCGGCAACATTAGCATATTCGAAATTATCATCGTTGATTTCGTCGTGTCTCATTGACGGTATAATTACCGACAACGAGTTCGCAGCGATAATGGAGATTTACAACGAGGCATTAAAATCAAATTGTTCACAAGAAAAAACAGAATTAGAAATTAATAATTAAAATAATGTCTTCGTCGCAAGAACTACTACAACAGATAGCTAATAATAATACACCGCTGAAAACAAACGATGATATCAACCAGTTCAACAGTGTTGTTTTTCCAACTGCAATTCCAGCAAAAGAAATAGCACTAGCACAATTACGAGTTTATTATAGCTGGCCAAATATCAGATCAAAATCATTCGGTGGATTACAACCAAATAACTCATTAGTATTTGCAAGTAAGACCCTCGACGATGGAACTCCCGATTGACAAGTTGTTAGTATTCCAGTTATCAGATCGAACACCTCAACGAAAATTTCCAGCGAAGAATTAAATCGTTGACGGGTAAAGAATCCAAGAGAGCTATTACCATCCACGAACCAACGCTGTCATCTGCGATAGAAATTCTTTCACAGGACTACGTCGTAGCTATATCTCAGAGTTCGATCAGATCTGTACTTGGATGGCCTGATGTAGCGCTGGATTATGTTGGACCATAAGAACCACGCCGAGAGGAGTTTCTTACAAAAGAAAGAATATTTGTAAATCTTCCAGAATATCGACGAGGTCGTTTATGGTATCAGCTTGATAGAGCTTATTTCATCATCGAAAATGAAAAGATTCCTGATTTAGGGATTTATTTATTCAAACTTGAAGCAGTACAGAATAAAATTGTCAACACAGCGTTTATTAAATCATACGCAGACTAAATCGGGTCTGAATACACTCGAACACACACCAACATAAAAAATTTGTTTTCCAGTATAATACAACATTATAGAGATGATATAAAACAACAAATTATTGAAAATATTAAGCATCAGAGACAGGTCCATTCAGACCTAATATACGTTAACAAAATCATTCTTAAAAATATAAAAGCCGATGATGAATTACGAGATCTGTATTTGAATCATTACGGAAGAGCAATTAGATTAGACGATGAATCTTTAATTTTGCCTGATCTTCAGATCGAGACAGGACAGGAAATTGGCGGTATCATCAATGAAAACTTTCCAAAAGTTCTAGAATCATGGAGAAAAATAGTTCCACCACCAAATATTCTCAGATACAACAACGATCCGTACGGTGGTTTCTCCGGGAATTGTCAATATAACATCAACGATCGCAGTCAATCTAGTTTGTGACGTCGTCGATGGCAGTTATCAAGTAGATTTACAAAAATCTAATCAAGCTCAGCAAGGATACATTTTATACACATTTACCCCTCAAGTACCCCCAGGGTATTTAATTGTAACAGAGCCAATCAACGTTGTTTATCTGTGTGTGCATAATCCGCTGTTATCAAAGATAAATTTTAAGCTTACTGATCAATCTAGACACCTTTTGGATTTACAAGGAAAATCACTGAACGTACATCTGTATGTGAGATCATAGATCTTACGTTCGTAGATCTCGCTTTCGTGGAACAAAAATAAAATAAATAATCTCATTCTGAGTAAATATTTTTTACTGTTATTTTAATCACTTTCACTGTGGGACGAGTAACACTCGTCGCTATCCTTTGCAAGTAACTCTTCCGCGGCTTTACTCGCTATCATAATCTCGTTCATTTGTAGTATACGAGCATTTACTCGTTTTTTGTTTCGTACTCGTGAGATAATTTTGACCTAATTTTTTCGATTGAGCTTGCAAGTGGAACAAATAATATTACCTGATCATCTGTAACTGTAGCCAACGACCGTAACATTGCCTGCTGAATCAACTTTACAAATCTGTAATCGGATGGCAGTGTATACCTGTTCTCGGATTTTCGAAATTGTAATGATTCAAAATCGCACATAATTTTTTCAGGATTAAGTTCATCAGAAATTTTTATACCGTCATGTTGTAATTGCTTAATGGCAACAATAATAGCATTAATATTTTCTTGATTCATTATATAATAAATATTTATTTAAAATAAAAATATTTCTGAATCAGAATTAATATAATAATACAAATAAAAATATTTATGCATCAGAACTAATATTACAATAAAAAATAAAATAAGAATATTTCTCTGAATCTGAAAAATATGACAAATCTGCATGAATTTCATAAATGCGCTGGAGTATTTGCACGATTAAATCAAGAAATTTGTTTGAATTTCTTAAAATCTGATGGGGTGTTTGCATGACTGAAAATGAGGAATTCGAACAAATTTCTCTGATTTTGATGGGGTGTTTGCACGATTTAAGGAAGAAATCTTAACAATTTTGCTGATTTTCAGTTTATATAATAAAAAATTAATTTAAAAATATTTCTATGAATCTGAAAAAATCTGAAATCTGCATGAATTTCATAAATGTGCTGGGGTTTTGACACAACGAAAACGAGAAATTTGATCCAATTTCTTAAAATCTGATGTGGTATTTACATGATTAAATCAAGAAACTCAAACAAATTTCTCTGATTTTGATGGGGTGTTTGCACGATTTAAGGAAGAAATCTTAACAATTTTGCTGAATTTCAGTTTATATAATAAAAAATAAATTTAGAAATATTTTTATAAAACTGAAAAAATCTGACAAATCTGAGAGAATTTCATAAATGTGCTGGGGTTTTGACACAACGAAAACGAGAAAATTGATCAAATTTCTTAAAATCGGATGGGGTGTTTGCACGATTAAATCAAGAAACTCAAACAAATTTCTCTGATTTCAATATTATAATAAAAAAATAAAAATAAGAATATTTCTATGAATCTGTAAAATTCTGAGAAATCTGAACAAATTTAGCTGATATGATGGGGTGTTTGCACGATTAAATCAAGAAACTCAAACAAATTTCTTAAAATCTAATGGGGTATTTACATGATTAAATCAAGAAACTCAAACAAATTTCGTAAAATCTGATGGGGTATTTACACAATTAAATCAAGAAACTCAAACAAATGTGTCTGATTTTAATATTATAATAAAAATAAAAATATTTTTATGAATCAGAATTAATATAATAATAATAATAAAAATCTGAATCAGAAAAAAAAAATATTTTTATGAATCAGAATTAATATAACAATAATAATAATAAAACTCTGAATCAGAAATAAAAATAAAAATATTTTTATGAATAATAATTAATATAATGATAATAATAAAAATCCGAATCATAATTAATATAAAAATATTTCTGAATCAGAATTAATATAAAAATAAAAATATTTCTGAATCAGAATTAATATAATAATATTTCTAAAATAAACAAAAAATAAACAGCAGCGATGGTAGTCGGTCTACCATTCCACGGGGTCCCTTCATTGCCAGTAAAGCTCATGAGGTCCTAGGTTTTTTTGGTCTTTTCGTTGATGAACCTAGTTTCTCTTTTTGGGTCGACCCTAGTTTTTTGTAAAGGCCTTTCTTATGGCCCACAGGCACCTCATGATACTTTTTCTTTTGGCGACATTCTTTCTGAATGTCCTTGTGTGGGGTACCCTTCAGAGAGGTCACAAGGTTCTAGGAGCTCATCATCACCCTACTGTTTATTTTTGAGGGGGAATATACATTGAAATCCTTTGGGGAACCCCCCATTTTATTGTTAGAAAAATCTGGCATCATAACGTCTCCATCGACAATGTGTCTGCCATGGGAATCGAATCATAGGCCTCAGTATCAGAATGCAACATTCTTAATACTGTACCACAGTCCCACTCATATAAGTACATGTTTGGAAATTAATATGAAGTTACCTATGCAACTACGTGAACTGCAGTGGGATTTCGCATACATTTCAAATGAAGGGGATTCATTTTTATTTCACACAGATTTTAACTGAATAAATGCAGTGTGATTTCACGCACGTTTCAGCTAAATGAACTGTAGTGTGATTTCACACATATTTTAGCTAAACACAACGTGGATATGAAATACCGCCGCATGTATTGGAAATAGATGTTGACCTAACTGAAAGATCTAAAAATAACCTACCTGGGATTTTCACATAATACCTACTGAGCACATATACACGCAAAATAATATGAGTTTTATAAACCTTACCCAGCAAAATCACGGTTAAAATACAACTTATGAAAGGTAAATGCAAACCACTGACTACAGATTATTACGAAATACACAAAAAAAGAATCGTTATCTCGTTTAGCTGTTTTATTCGAAAGGTAAATGCAAATACGAGCGTCCACACGTCACACAGTAACAAGCGGGACAACTGCACAGTTACTCTATCAGCGATGACAGAGTTATCTCGCTTCATGTGTATGATATTTAAACGTGATTCTTTGCCTGAATTTCTTTGAATACGCGGATTTGGTTATATTATTTGCTACATACTGTATCGAACGCGGGATTATGTCAAAATATTTATCAGCGCTCTTTATCGAAGGAAATATTTCTTCACCAGTCTCTGCGTTTACAGATTTAACAGCCCTCTTTTCAAACAGTTTGTGCATACCTGTCTCACCAATTCTACAATTCTGCCTCTTCGTAATGGCTTGCAAATCCGATAGACAGTTATTTTTCCGATCTCTTTCAATATGATCAATGACAAATCCATCCTCGATGACCCCATGAAAACATTCGAATACGAACCGATGTGATAAATATCTTTTTTTTCCAATAGTGAATCTGAGATGACCAGTATTATCAACAACACCGACTGGGTGTTTTAATCGAGAGTGTCTGATTGTACCATCACGAGATGCTTCATAATTCTTGATGATGGGATGTTTCACAAATTCATTTTGCTCCATTTATATACTAATATTATTTGTCTAAATTGTTATTTTGAAAACCTGGCGAGATTGTCCTTGGCGGTTTTTATAGGAGATTTTATCATAATATCGTTTCAGTTCTCTATCTTTTGCCACCACATTGCACACATAACCGTGTTTCTCCTCTGACTCCAACACCGCACCGCAAGCATGGTTTTGGTCCCCGACTTCCACGTCGAAAACTTTGCATATGGTTACCACATAATTCATTTACGCATGCGCGGTTACAAGGAGTTGTAAATCCTATCATTAACCAATTGTATTTATTGTTTCCTTGAATCATTATATTGTTACGTATTGGCTCTTCAAAGTAACACAAAGAAAGAGTGAAGACAACAAGCTTTGTAAATTTTAGCAAAAATAATTTATTTCCCTAGAAAACACGGTGAAAAGGTAAATAGGTGAAACAAGACTTACGATTTACGAAGAAGATTCCCAAAAATATGTTCTAAATTTGTGAAAACACATAAGTCCTGTGAATAAACAGTTCTAATTTGATATAGTCTGAGTCTCAGTTCGTTCCAAGATGGCGGATGATGACGTCAGACGGAGGCTAACACAAAATGTCCAGAATTTTCACTGTAAAGCACAATTTGTATTGTTCTGTTTCGATTTAGAAATAATTTCAACAAATGTCTTTGTCCAAAGCCAGTAGTGTTGTTCTCCAGGGAAAATAATTATTTAGAAAGTAGATGAAATACAGCTACCACCACTAACAACACACATGTTGTTCCTTGTACGAATGCACAACTCTTTCCAGCACAGGAATACCTTTTCCTTAAGGTATTAGAAACTCTGTAAGATGTTATGATGTGACTCTCAAGTATGACTGACTACGACTATGACTACGACTATAACTATCACTATGACTGAACTTTCTTACAGATAACTAAGCATATAAAAGAAACTAATACGTCGTTTCATGTATACACGCACGAAGCACACGTGTGATTTCGCAATCCATCTGGACATTACGAAAGCCTAAACAAGTATCAGCCAATCATTTACATAGCTACTGCTGAATGTTTACTTGCGATGAATTTACTATCATACAAAGCTCGTGCTTACACGAGTCACATTTACGTTTTAAATAAATACGATGTTTCTAACAAACTATTAGACCCATGCAAACATAATCATCATAATAATAACTACATCTAATGATGTAAAAATATAATAAAAATGAAACAAAGAATTAGAAGAATTTAAATTTTAACACATATGTAATTTAACTACAGGGTCGTAACAATATATATATATATATAAATATATTATAATATGGGGGAATTCACGAGATTATCTGCAATTAAGCCTTCTAGAGCTAGATTTGATTTTGACAAACTGTCGAAACCTAAATTTAGTTTTTCGATGCAAGATTTGGCGCTGATGAACACGGATATAATTAATCGTATCAACGAAGCAAAGAAGGAATTTCACGACGATGGTGCAGTTCATACGTGGTCAACATTTAATATTAGAAATGTTGTCGATGAGAGAATGACTGACAAGCAAGCAAGAAACATCATTAACTACCTCGATGATCAGCGATATATTATTCAGATAAAATTTATTGTGCAGACAGACGACGAAGTTTGGATTATCAGTGACAAACTTGACTCTGTTCGTGTACATGTTGGAAGTAGCATCGTCACGTTGAATAAAAATTCCAAACCAGGTACGCTAACCGGCATTGACAAACCATATTACGAACGAGATTATACTGTGACTGCAGTTGTTTATGCCTTATATCCACTGAATGATAAACCTAGCGTTGCTGATCATGAAACTGTCAAGGATAAATTGTGTAGCTGAGCGAGTTACAGAACATTTCCCAGCAGCGATACGTGGAAATGGTTTAACGGATTTGCAACGTGAAAAAAATAAACTCATGGGCAGAGCGAGTTAAACATGCCGGAGTGTCTATCAGCGACGTTGCTGAACTAGAAGAAAATATAAGATTTCCAATTACGGTGAAGACATTAACCGGAGAGATTTTATACGCGCCGAAATACACGAAAAATGGAACTCCGATAACAATCATTGATCATAACGCGCATGCATGGACGTCAGCGATGATGATATTTCCACGAAAGAGAACAGTTAGATTGTATAATTATTACATATTTGATTTTATCAATGATATCAGTAAAATTGACCCTGTATCTGTTTGGCTGTTTCGAAGTGTCGATGATGGAAATTACGATCAGTTTGTAAGGCCTAGCGGAGAAATTTATCGTGCAGATTCACTCCACGACGAAATGAAAAATCTTGCGTTGAAATATACGAATGATAATGATGTTATCGAACGATTACTGAATAACTGTTTTACCGTTCCATCAGTTGCTACTCACTTTGCTCAGGAGAAAAATTCATGGAAACCTACAAGATCGGAATTTCTTGTTAATATTCAACGTAGTTGTATCAAATACGGACACGGCGGATTATGGAATACTAAATATGATTATAGCGACGTTATCTCGGTTGATATGGTAGCATGTTATCCTGGAAGTTTTCTTGGATACGGAGTGTTCTGAATACTTTAAGAGATTATGTCAACCAACACACGAGATGACCAGAGTTGCGGTAAATGGACCCCTGCCAGAATTTGACTTGACAGGATTTGCTTGTATAGAGTCATTCGAGTTTGCACAAAATCTCCATCCGATTACTTATGCTTGGTTTGGAAGACATTTCTCAGAAAAACATTGGGCTCCAATAGTTTTATTACGATGCAGGCTTGATGTAAAAATATTGATATCGTTGAAAGTAAATGAAGCAATTATATCATATTATTCACAAAAACAAATTTGGTTGCCACAGCGAAAGAAATATTCTGATGATGAAAATCCTGATATGACTGATTATGAAAATAAAGTTGCAAAAGATCTCGGCAGAAAAATAATAGGTAAGCTTACTCAGGATGGTGCGTATGATCATAAACGAACGTGTACGAGGTTAATCATGGACGATGCAGAACTCGATTGTATAACTGCTGGTACAACGGAGAGAAATATGTTTATAAGCCGAAATAATGTTTATTTGTCTGACAGAACTAAATTAGGTACAATTGTAAGCTATACTGGTGGTGAGTCACCGCAGTTTACCCATTTATTATCTTCGATGCTCGCGAACGTTTCAATAAACTTATTATTGCTGATAAACAGATTTGTTGATACCACGGTTAGAGTTGCCACGGATTCATTTTATATAAATAAAAAATATTTGGATTTGCTAGATAAATTACTTGGCACTGGTGAATGGGGATCATGGAGAATAAAACAAGAAAACATATTTAGTTATTCTGAATCTGCCGACGTTGAAATTATGGAAAAATATTACAAGAATAACAATGAAATACCAGCATCGACAGCGCCATCTGTATATGCTCATATGACCAGACATACAACCGTTTATCTTAATGGGTGTGGAGGTTCTGCTAAAACAACACGTGTGATTGAATTATTTCGGAATTTTGATATGGTTGTACTGACGCCCACACACAGACTCGCCAGAGAAATGAACGAACGAGGGGTAAAATCACAGACGTATCATAGTTTCTTTAGATGGTGTGTAGAATCGTGGACTCCATCGCGGATGGGTGAGAAATATATTCCCAAGATTATTATCTGGGATGAAATTTGTACGGTTTCATTGGAAGTATTAAAAATGTTTCTTGATTGGCTGTTATTGAAGAATACTAGTGTGATAATATGTGGCGATCATGGTCAACCACCACCGTTTGTTGGACAGTCTCCACACGAATGGTTAAAAACGTTTGTAGATTATTACGAAGAAATAAATGATGATCATAGGGCTATTGATGAACCTCTGAAAGAATTTAAAAAGTTAATCAGACTGCAACCAGATAGACTACAGTGCGAAATAATGCATGGAGTAATTCCAGAAACTACGATGAATGATTTTTGGAATTTGTGGAGACCAAATGATTTGATAGTTGCAAGTAGAAAGATAGTCAGAGATACATTTCAAGAGAATTATTATCTAAACATAAAGAAAAGTTTTCAAATCTACCTGTACCACTGGGTTATCGACCAGCAGATACTCGACTGCATAATATCGAAGTTGAAATTCCAGGAACTAATGAGAAACAAAAACTTGTACTTAATTATATTGTTTTAGTTCCTGTCATTGCTGTTACGAGCGAGTTAACGATGGATAAATCTCCATGGACGTTAGGACACGCTATAACGATTCATTCATCACAAGGATTAACTATCTCGGATACAAATATTTGGATTATTGATGATCGGATATACTGATCAAATTTAGTTTATCTCGCAGTGTCTCGAGTCAGAAGAATATCTCAACTGCACAGGGTTATTATGGATTGCGTAATAACCGAAAAAAATCACTGATGATGAATGCGATGAAGTTGTCAAGAAAACATTATCTGGGTATCGACAATCTGACAAAAAAAAAATAACCGCGATTTTGATCTCGACGTTGAATTTATCATGACACTGAAACAACTACAGAATAATCACTGTACAAGTTGTAACTGTAATATGTTGTGGCAGTATTCGAATAATAATCCAAGACAGTTTACCGTTGATAAAATTAGTAGTAGTCTTGGTCACAAATGTGATGCTGACCTGTCTTGAACGTAATCGACGTAGGGGTGCCAGTTTACAGAAGTGAACGCGGTGGTAATTGTGTATCTTCAGGAATTACTTGTAATTGTTCTCGTACAATTCTACGTTGAAGAGCAGTTGAATCCAGTCTATAGATTGCAGGTTTACCTGTGGATCTAACTGGAAATTTTATGTGTGATCACACTCCAGATAAGATCAGTTGCTCTTTTTTTACCCCCTTCAGGTTCACCGGGTTCATATAAATATCTTACAGTTACATTACCTAACACGGGTTGAGAGGTAGAGTCATGTCGTTGTATTGATATATGTTTCTTTGTAATCGCGACGGTGTGTTTCATAGAAGTTTAACAAGCAATTTCATTATTTAACGCAGCTATCACACTTGGTAATCTTGCAACCCATTCGCGAGATCTCGTATCTCCCTGAACTATTTCCTTCGCATACTGGTATCCAAATAATCTCTCAGCGAGTGTTCGATTAAATCGTTCAACGATTGCATGATCACAATGAATTCCTGTATGTCCTCGTCTGATTTTGTCATTATGTTTTTTCATCAACAATGATACTGCACCAAGAAATTCTTTGCCAGGATCAACCTGTAATAGTTGTGGCCATTGCAAAGGTCCTCGTTGATAAATTCGTTCAAACGCAGATGCAACATCAGCCGCGCTTTTAGCTGATAACGGCTCTGCTTCTTTATATTTACTTGCAACGTCAACGACAGTTAAGGCGTATTTGTATGTGCGTGATTGACGTCTACGTGTCTTAATGGTATCGTGCGGTAAAAACAAAATATCTGCTTGATGAACTTCATTAGGAACGCTGACATCAAAATACGCGTCCTGAATTTTTTTAGGTGGTGGTTGATAGATTTGCCATATTGCCTGTCGTGCTAACCAATTTGCAGCATCAACACGTGAGACTTTTGCTGCTTCAGCAAGTTTACTAATCGCTGCTTTACCTCTCCAATATCCCCTTGGACTATAATAAACAAATTCCATTATAATAGTTATATGATTAATTACCAGCCCCTAGCATTAGTTTAACTTTCATCACAGATTTTACTAGGAAGCTAGCAAGTGTTTCTCTGAGAGATTTATCAGGTATAGAATTTAACGCATGAATCAATTTAACATCTGCGAGGTGCCGTTGTTGTAAATCTTTACTTTTATACGCAACATCATGAACGTGGCACGCTCGATTAATTGCGGTTATTGGATGCTCTCCAGGTTTTGGTTGGTCTTGGTTATCGAGCCGGATATCGAGACGAGTTCCAGGACCACAGTAATTATAGCCAGGTAGATTTTTCTCACCAGGGTATTTAGCCCATGGAGTTCCTGGCAATTTTCCCAGTGAAGTAGCGATATCACCGCTTGTCTTTAGAGAAGAAATAAATCTAAAAAATTTTATGCCACATCGCTCACATTTACCTGTAAGAGCACGTTTTTTATTTTTAGTTGTCACTGTAGTTAATCCACTAGTTGGCGTGGGTGCTCTACATCGAACACAATATAGATCCATGATATAAATTAGTATGGATATAGTTGACTTCTCAGCGACACGAACACGTGAGCAAATCAAACATCATCCAACGTTACCAAATTCTCCAAGAATGATAATAATTGGACCATCTGGGTCTGGTAAAACACAATTATTACTTAATTTAATAATGAGATGGCTCAAGTGGGATAAGTTGTATTTAGTGGCACCATCTGTAGATGATCAACGATGTTATGAAGTACTGAAAGATTTTAATGGAAAGACAGCGTCGTTGCATGAAGATGGTAATGATGTTATCGATTTTATCACTGATATTGATGATGCACCATCTGTAGATGATCTCGTTGGACGTATTAATAATCTCGTAGTATACGATGATGTTATGCTGGACAGTCAAACAAACCCAGCTAGGATATTCTCTCGTGGTAGACATAAAAACACAGACGTGATTTATGTTACCCAGGGGTATACAAAAATACCAAAAGTAATCAGAGATAACTGTAATATTTTAGTTGTGTTTGACGGGGTTGATACACATACGTTACGAAACATTCATCAAACTTCAGGGGATATGGACATAATTAAATTCAAAAACTTCCCTGCACAAGCTCAAGCTATTCCGTTTGGATTTATAACGATAAATTTGCATGATTCTATGTCAAGGTATCGTGTTGGTCTCGATAAAAATTGTTGGTTGACACTACAGCAGCGGACAGGCCAACGACAACAAATGTGTATGCACGTCGCAAACGAACACTCCTAAGATTTGAAAAAATAGTCAGCGCGGGGTAACAAAAAAGCTAATTGGGTCTGTTTTCTCTTGTATGGGAATATGCACGGTTAACGGCGAGGTTTACGATTTATTGACCTTATTTTTCAGTCTTCGTAGAACTCTTATTTTTGCAAACGGAACCCTCTAAAAATGTTGTAGGGTTCAGCTTCTCTGCTGCTATAATATATTTTGAAGTTATACTTTTTGATAGAATCTATATCTGAAACTACCCCCTTTGTGAACAATTCGTTATTCTGTATGTAATTAAGCTTTTTTCAATCTTCATTTTCTAAACTTTATTGATAATTTCAATCGTAATTTTTATATGACCTCCATCCATGGTAAAGATAGAAGTGGATGATTTATTTTTGGCAATACTGGCCATTGTACAACAAATAGTGTTAAAGATCCTGTTAACCACTGATTTAATGATTTTATTATATAAATACCTTTTTTATAATATATATGTACCATATTTTAAAGTTTATTTAAACATTCTAAATCCACTGATTCTGAAAATAATCAAATAATCTCACAATTCTAATGTAATCCTTCCCAGTTTCTAACCAGATAACCTTAGTTTAATCAATAATGACTCCAGACAATTTAGACTGACAAATGTATTACAACACTAATTAAATTCCTCATATATATATATATATATATATATATATATATATATATATATATATATATATATATACATGTCTGAAGATATCACGTTCATTAGGTGCCAATGCAGATGTCATACTCATGCTTACCTTATTTACATACCTGGACACAACATCTTATCAATCAACATTGAATATACGTCATTTTCTACACATACCTATGAATATTTAATTAAATGTTGAAAAAGATACCATTCATATGCAATACACGCTTAAGCAGTCTAACTGCAATTATTTTTCACTCCCCAGATAGATATCGATAATCGAAACTCCTCTGTATACGATCAGTTTTGCTGATCAAACGCATGTAGAGTGATAGAACGATCTCTAGTAATTGTTTTCGTATTGGCGTTGCATGAATGTGATATTTTTGCCATTATAAATCGTCAATTGCCATAATTATGGACGACAATAATATTGAATTTAATTTCTTTATAAATGGTCCAAGGACTGAAAATAACAAGTCTTTATTAATTCATAAGTAATGAAGTGAACTCCCGTAGCATGCATACATGCTATTCTTTACAAAGTATGCCCAAGAGGATTGATAGGTTAGATCTACAAAACACGGTGTTATACACACAATCAATCCATAAAATCAGTACGATCCTTTTAGATTGTATGCATTACCTATTTTTTTATAATCAATCATTCTAAAGAACAACCTGCAAGTACCTCTAACATACATCATATACATAAAAATAAAGAAAAAGCCTGTGACCAAAAATTAAGACATCAAACTATTTTTTCTTTTAATTTTGTTTCAATTGATATAATCCTAGACGCATGCAAAAATGCCCTGGTTGATGCCTTCGGTTCGCTTTTGACAAAATATCCAAGTTTATCGGTATTTTTTTCGAATGATAGAGAGAACATAATATGTCCCATAATTCGGGACAAAAACTGCAGGAAACTCACCAAAATAGGAACACCTATTACAATCTATTATTACACTTTTGAAATAAATGTATCTATAGTTTTAATTTTGAGTTTAATCTTTATCTGAAACAACATTATTTGTGAGCATTTGGCTATTCTGCTTTGTAAGAGTGAAATTATTTCCCAGTCTTCATCTTCTGTACTATACAGTTCATTTCAGTTACAATTGTATGTGTCGTCTAGACTAAAGATACAAGTGGATAACTTATTTTCGGTAATGATAAACTTTGAGGACTGTGATTTTACCAATTGGTATAAGAGAGCCTTTAAATTGTGATTTAATGATTTTGTTATGCCTCCTCCTAAGTTTGTTTAATAATAATTTGGTACCACATATTACAGTGTATTTAAAAACTTAAAAAACATGTAACGTAAATCCACTCTTTCCGCAATTGATCTGAAAGCTTCTACATAATGTATCATAGCTTCCAATTTTGTATCTATACCAGAGAACTTTCATTTTATCTTTATTGACACCTGAGAATTTAAAGTAATAACGGTATTATTACAGTGGTTTTATTCCTTCCATATTTCTATCGTTTCTTCATTTTTTAAACATTGCATGCATTAGTTACAAATGCTGATGCACTAACATGCTTACGCTTTCACAAGCATGGACACAACATGTAAACAATCAGAACAGATTATGTTCCATGTTTTAAAACTAGCTGCACGTGAATAAAATGACTCGGAATTTTAGTGGGTGTAACAGGCCTAAGCACACTTGTTTGTCTTGTGATCCTACGCAAAACGCCGAGGGAGCACTCCATATTCATTTTATTTTCAGTCCTGTATTAAACGCTGCTTTCTACTTAACCCGAGTAACATTCTTCATTGGCTGGCAACTATGCATAAAAATCACAAAGAACATAAGAATGAATTTCTTAGGGACTAAACTGCTATGCAATAGAAACCGATTGACTCACAACAAAATGATAAATGGGCTGATGCTTTATCAAAGGCAAACGAGGACTAAATTCTAGAGCTCATCAGAAAACAATATACGTGACTCGGGTTAATGCAGATTAAGGAAGGAAACAAATCAAAAGTACGAAATAACCTATTCGGTTACCTGGCAAAATATATGTGTGAAACACCTAAATTAATAAATAAGAAATATGGTCAGAATTTTGGTATTTAACGAATTTCGAAAAAGGGCAACTGATTAATTATTTATAGTCAATAATTTGACAACTTGTGAACTTGGGTTTCCTAAATTAAACATCTTTGAAACAATAAAAATTTCAAAATGCAAAAACAAAATATTTGAAATCTTATGCCTTTCTAACCATATCAGGGAAATATTAATAATCAAGAAAATACTTTTAGTTGTCAGATCATTTATAAACGTGGAGAGAACCTATGAATATGTGAAACTGAAATGGCATAAACGATGCTTCAAACATTCTAAAAATGGAAACAGTTAAGAGACAATTGTATGAACTAATGAAATGGAAAAGATTTGATGAATCTCTTAACATTTGGGAATCGACTAGTGATATTATGGCATCAACAAAGAGAGGAAGTTTAATGCCTAGATATACGTATGAAGACCATGAACAATTTGAGTGTTATCAGGATAGCTAGGTTTTAAACTGTGAGAAATACGAAGAAAAATACCCAATGAATTATAGTTTGGATCACAAAAATTCTAAAGGGAAATAACACTAGGTCCAAAACACATTGCAGATAAATGGCAGACATAAAAGTAGCGCAATTTAGATATAGACAATGTATTATCAGGGAAATAAATTACATTACTGAAGAAGTCAAAGAGATACTGTTAAAAATATGAATTTTATTGAAACTATCTCTCAAACAAATGGGCATGTATTTCCCAGCCTGTCTTGTACATGGTAACAAGTTTCCGCAGCAATGGACTCAGTTCCTCCGAAAGTCAGTGGCCCAGGTTCCTCGGATATAAGTTCTTGAAAATGAGGCCAGTTGTCAGGTAGGTGAATGTGGACTGTGTTATCAATTAAACTGAAAACTGGACGTGCTGGGGATTTCGAAACATGTCCCCTCAACAATGGGTTCTGTTTCTCCGAAATTCAGCAGCACAGTTTCATCAAATCCATGTGCCTGAGAAACAAAGACATTCAGGTACGTCAGTATGTATCTGTGTATCAGATTTAATAGCTCATCAGCATAACCCATACTATATGAAGCAATTTTTAAAAACTTATTTATGAAATATGAATGTAAACTTCGTCAATTCTTTAGAATGATAAATTATTCCCAGCACAGTTAATAATATTAACCTACAAGTTACAATACAAACAGTAAAGATAATAAAATTCCTTAAAAAGGTGCAAAACTGTGAATAAAGATACAAAGGTACAGTCTTTCAAATATAGAGTCACAATTTGTTGTACGTACCGCCTACTTTAAGAAACTGTGACATTTTATATCGATATTTGCACTATAATAAAACTAGTATGATTATCTATCTGAATTATGAGACACAAGGATAAACAGTAAAATGGGTATCTGGACACGGTACTCCGCATATATCTCAAATTCTCAGCTTTATAAATCTGTCCTTTTCTCCCGTGCCAGTTCCAGCAGGCAACCCATTCCGCTATATGTAGCTACAAACGCGTGGTTTGTACTTCCAAACACTTCTGCATATTTATAATGCAAAACCCACTATTGTGGTCGTACTCAGATAATAACCTTATGGTGCGAGACAATATGTAATGAGTTAGACGACATTAACCACAATCAAACATCATGCATAGAAATTCAACAGAAATGTAATAAGTCTCTTGTTTATTCAATCTATATTTTAAATCGTTTATAAGGATGTTAACATTCACTGCCAAACTTTCCAACCTATGATATAACTGCAATAAACTAAATCAATCTTCTTTATGATGTTGTGATAAGTTGTTTCATCTAATAGCCTTTTATTCAATCAGGCAATAACCTCTCTAACAACATCTGCTTTTCTAGGAATTGTATATCTTTCGCTTAATTCCCAAACGCTTGGGATTGATTTTCCAGTACTTTCTAAGAAACATTAGTGTTTCCATGAGTTAACGTGTTCCTATGCTTAGCTAAGATAAGATATGCTTGAACTGTATGAATCGACAGTTTGTTGTTCACATCACAGACACTGCTTCATTCAATGTAAAATAAAATCTAGGTACTAAACATTTCTGCATGTTACCTACATGTTACTAGACTTGTCAACTAACTACATACTCTCGCCTACTTACTACCTTCTCTTGACTGCCTACCATCTATTACTGCCTATTTATTATATAATTTTTTCTAACTAGTATATCATACCTGCTTCACTGTCTAACATATTCCCAATCTGATACATCTGTTGTTCATACAGTCTGCATTTTAAATCGTCTCCCAAGCAGTTATTCTTGTCTTCCAAACTTTTAAAGCAATCACCTAACTCAGCTATCAATGAATAAATAAATCCTCTTTGCAATGATGTAATAAACTTCTTAAACCTTTAGTGTTTCTTCTCAGTCTGGGAATAGCATCCTGGATTTTCAGCCTAATCTTGTCTACCAGTTTCATGTTCCGTCATCGTTATATTTCCATTGCTAGATCAATGGTTACCTAACATTTTTGAGACCCTAAATTGGCCACTAGCAGGAGCTCCTGACCCACAGGCTACTCTTCAGCATATAAAAGTAACTGATGGCCCGTCGAGACAATACTGCGGACACCCCGTGATCCTAATTTGGTAGGGAACCGCTGCACTAGATATATTTATGTTCCGTGGGTACGAAACCAATGCTTTCGTTTCATCTTCGATTATTTCCTTTGCTCTGGTTGTTTTAGTTTTATTATCAATCTCCTTACCACCGCTATTGCTTGCATTCCCGCCTTAAACCTCTATAAATGCCATTATGTTCGTTTTAGCCTAGTTTCTGATCGGTTGTTTGACTAATTGTGTTTTCTGATATCTTATCTGATTTGAATTATTGATTCTTTTACTCTTTGAATTTCATCAAAAGTATACATGACAACTGCAAATCATACCCTTTCAAAAATTTGCAATATGTCTTTATGGAAATGCCAGCATTTTTATTACATTTCTTAAATTTCTGTTAGTGATTAGCTCTGTAATTTCTCCGCCTAGCAATACCGTTATGTATATCCACTGTTCCCTGGAACACACAACAGTTTTGTCGGTTTCAAAAGTAGTATTATCGAATTGATATGGCACGTGTTTAATTTTACAATGCTGAATTGCATCCCTCTGTCATCAAAATAGTCACCTTTTGAATTATTTCTACAAGCTGTAAGGAACATTTACATATTTTGCGCACACGCTTTCCAATACATTAGCCTTAAGAAATTTTTTCGTTCAATATTACCGTTGCAAACTGAGCAAACTAACATTTTTTCGAAGACATAGTTTACTACCATTTTTTGTTGCTTCTTTCACTTTGAGTGAAACAGAACATTTGTTTAGGCTAAACTTTACATCATCAAGATTGACTCTAATTATCTCAGCGACAACCATATTGTTAATCTATTTTTCCCAGGTATGTTATGTGCAAACACTATTTCTTGCTGACAGAAATCACTTTATTTGATTTCTTTACTATGTTAGCGTATCGTTATGAATGTATTTCAAGATACACTTCTCTGCCTTTAATTCTCCTTTACTTATCATGTCTTATATGAACAGTACCAAGATCTTGACGTCGTGTTTCCTCTCTTTTCAATATCTGATTCATTCTCCGCCTTTTGGCACCGGTGATGAGATTTCCATCCGCAGCTTATTTTCACCGCATTCTTATCTTTTTTCCTAACCAAAACCAATTTCCCTGTCCCAAAACATGCATCCACTTTCCTACTCATTTTGAAACTTCACGATGGTGTACCACTAGAGACAATCTGGAGCTTTTGAGAGAATGTGAGTATTATAGGAAGCCCATATAGCTATCTGATCGAATCAGCATTATTGGGCACTATGAGGATATATGGGTGTTTAATATTATTTGGGTCATTATAGGGATATACATAAATGTAACATTTAAGGCAACTTCCGAGATGTGACATTAAGGGACTTGAGGAAATTGAATATGATGAGGAACTTCATGTTTCTATGAAAAATAAACAAATAGGGTCAGACACGCCTAATAATAGACAAGGACCCATCATGACTGATTAATGCCAATATTGACAGACAGAAGCCTATTCTGACTGACCAACACCAGTTTTGACTGACCAGCACTTACTGTATCTAACCAGACATACCAACACCCATTTTGACTTTGCAGAGAATATTATGACTGACCAACACCGATCCTAAATAACCAAAGCCTATTTAGACTTGTCAACAGCTATTTTGAATAACAAAACCTATTCTGACTAGACAATATGATATTCTGCCTATTATGCCTGTCTACACCTGTTCTGCCTGGTCAATACCTCTTTGGAATTCAAACTGAGCCTGCTTTGCCTAACATAGAATTATAATGAACTTAAACATCGGTTGAGGGCATAGTCCTCTAACTCTATCATTAGTGATATGATTAAGCATCGATGGATAATTTCGATATGGTGAACCAATTAGATTGCATGACGGAAGAAGGCATGCCTAATTACAGACAACGAATTAAAATCTAAAAGACACTAAAAGAACCGAAAACGGACGAAGGAAGATATTGTGCAAGCAATAGTCACTAACGCACAATTTAAAGTTAACCAACTGTTCATAGAAACAAACGGATGAGAGAAGACAGGGAACATGTAGTGATTACTAAAGAACATTCGTATTGACCTGAGCACAGGTTTTTCTCTCCAAGTCAAATCATTAGAGATCAATACTCACCTTACTGACCAACACAAACACATGCAAATTCATGCAAGGAGATGAAAAACATGTGTTTGATTTAAGGGGACTATCACGTTTTTTCTAACAGATCCATACGTATTCTTAACAATAAATACCCATACATACAAACAAACAAACGAATGAAGGAGAGTAGTTATGTGATGATTACTAGCAAACAACATCACAACCTAACACCTAAATGTACCAGCCAACACGAACTGATAACAAAAGGTAGTAAATACGTAATTAATACTAACACAGATAATTCCAATACAACCGCAATTACAAGCACAGCAACTGTAATAAGGATAGATAATGGTAGCTAACATAAACAAACACCCACACATACAACTAAACGGACGAAGAATAAGAGAGTTATCTTATAGCAACTAGAACACATACTTACAATGTAAACATAATGGGTGTTGGTAAATTACAATAGGTTATGGGAAGTCAATTACTTTAGATCTTCTTTAACCGCTAATGTTAAATTATTGTAGGACCACCAACAGGTTTAAGCCAGAAATTTTATTTCCCATCGAGAATTATACCGGTCCCAGACTGTCCAGTAATGCCATACAATGGTCAGAATAACCTTACGTCAAATTCCTACAGAAGTAACAAACGACCTTAGTACTGTTTATACAAGTAAACCTGTTAATGGTAAATTCTCATATATAAAAACACCTTACTACTAATATAATAATAAGAAGAAGAGTAAGCAGCGATCAAATAAGAAAACAGATTTGTAGCTGGTTCCATTTATGCTAATTTTATCTCACTTTGAATCCCACAGTCAAGCGTTTGTCCAGCATATCACGTTAAGAAAGCTTAGATACATTGATACATACATAGATACATAGATATATACATATATACATACATACATGCATGAATACATACGTACATATATACATACATACATACATACATACATACATACATACTTGCATCCATACATACATACGTGCATACATACACACATACAGCTACAGTATGTGCCATTAGAATTTGAATCTAGATTGTTTCAGCTTTGTTAGATTTTAGTAATTATTTGCGGCTTATGCAGAATCGGTGTTCGGAAGATATTTATCAGCCCAAGTTATTTGCCAAATTGCAGGAGTAAATGTCAGAATGTATGGTGCTCCAGAGAATGTATGCCAGCATGGATTATTTTCGTTCAATGGACCCTCCCCAATTTCCTTACATAGGGAATTCTCTGGATATTTTGGGTATGCTTGTTGAGTAATTTGAAATAAGAATAATTCTTTATATTGTGTGTTTGGGTCTTTTTGTACTGCATGGTGTGAAGTAAAAATATCCAGATTGTAAAGGCTTACAAATGAATCATACTGATGTGAAACAAGAAAATAACACTCAAGTGAGAAATCAAAGCTTCGTGATGTTTTATAGTTGTGTGATCAGGGGATAACTATTAATAGCATTCACGCTTTTAAGAGCGTGAAAACCTACAGTTTTTTAGGTCCTTGGAAATGGATTAAACATGGACCTGAAGTCAGGTTCACGCAGTTGTTTGATTCTCTCAGTAATAAGACCCTTGATGTAACTATATATATATATATATAACATATATATATATATATATATATATATATATATATATATATATATAGTCACAAACTGACTTAAAATTATTCCTTTCTTTTACTTATGCATTAAATAAGTTTATATTCTTAGTATAATAAAGACCTGAAAATATATTATCTGAAGTCGGAAGTTCGCTGTAGAACACAAACTCATGAAAGTAGTATGATCGTGATAGTGGCGTAATTGTTCTCACCAGGCGAGAAGCCCGTGCACTTCTGCACTTCTGCAATTGGTCTGTAAAAAGCGACCATATGCAATTTAAAACTTTGGCAGTCACGCGTACAATTACTATGGACAGTAGCTAAACCCTGAACATTTCGTGCGGCCAGATTAAGGTATGAAATTTCCTTTTTTCTTTTACCATGTTGAATAATATCGGGAAAAGTGTTGCAACTGAGAATTATACTATTGAGAGGTTAAGCTATTCGTTTCTTTTCTTTTTGTTCATTTAGAGGAGGAGTAGTGTTTTGAGGATTCTATTTCATTCATTTCAACTCATTCCAGTAAATTGTTTTCACTACTTACATATGTATTATCTTCACTCATTTTTTATAACCTGCAAACTATTATGTTTATCAAATACATTGATTTCAATTCATATTCAATTATACAACGCTAGTACGTTGACTATACTATGCTTTTATGTTATAATATACTTGTATAAGTCCGCTGTAATGTAGATAGTTAATATTTTCATTGTCATTCATAAAATGTTAGGTTTGTTTACATTTAGTATAGAGAGATAAAAGTAATTGTACACGTGACGTAAAAAGAGCACTGGAATAAAACAGAGCACGAGGGCACTGTATATACGTCACTTTATTGTTATGAATATTTAATTTGTTTGTTTGTTTGTTTAAATTTTATTTCATTACATGCTATTGTAATGTAACATTGTATACTGGACTTGACCTTGTCCAAGGCTGAGTTCATATCTGCTTGACCTGATTGATTTTTTTGGTTTCGTTTTATGTAAACAACTAATACTAGCTTCATCATTATTTATGTGTATGAACTTATCAGGATTTTTATTCAGGTAAACAATGAGTAAATATGTTTATTTGGGTCGGATTTTTTGGAATTTCCTAAGTGAATTTTATAGGTTATTGTGTTGTAAGTAAACAAGGCTCATTAAATCATTCTAGAAGGTTATTTTCCATTAGGTAATGGGTGTTTTTTTAGAAAATGCCAATTGTGATCTGAGGTCAAGTTGAGAAATATATAATATTGTAATTGTGATGACACGGTCATTTGTGTTTTAACATCTAGCACCTTCAAGTTATATTATGTTACCAGTTTGGGCTGAATTTTATTTTCTTCAAATCATGTGATTATTTTCTCTGGAAACACAAAAGTGCTCGGATACAATTCTTGGATAAAGACATTCACTGGAATTTAAACTGTATTCAAACCGGGAATTATATTTCTGTGATTCAACAAAAGACTGTTGGTACATCAACACTTCAATAACTACCACAGACACGTCATCTACTTCAGTTTTGGGATATTTTCTGGACCTTTACTTAATTTTATTTAGGACTTTAAATTACTTGGACTTGTGTCTGTAATTCTTGGATTATTTTGGGATTTAATTCGCAGTACCGTAAGTTCTTTTTCTCAATTTCATTTTGTATTCTAGTTTAAGAAATATATTCGTTAAATTTTGCAAAGCTTGTTGTCTTTCACTCATTTCTGTTATTTTAAGAGCATAAACTCGTAACGCTATGTAATGTACACATTAACCCTATAATATGACTCAAAACGACCATCATTTTGTAGCCCCTTCCAACCTGAGATTAGATCAGCTGAGACTGCTAACGGAAGATTGCGCTAGCCAGGGAATCCTGCCGCAAGGGTGGGCAACCCGGGACATCCCAAGAACGTCGGGACACTGAGCCCCAGTCGCATTAACTGCTTAGAGACTAGTTTGAGAGACTGCTGAAGGGAGGAGTTGTGCTAGCCAGGGAATCCTGCCATAAGGGTGGACAAACCCGGGACGTCCTAAGAATGTCGGGACACGGGGGCCCCAGTCACAAGAATTACCCTATAATTCACCATAGTGGAGAAGCCATAGGAAGGAGCACCAACACAATGAAGGAGCCATTGGAGGGCGTACCTATGCAGTAAAGAAGCCATTGGAGGGCGTATATAATCGGTAAAATTAATTCATTGAGGAAGTACCAGTGAACATAAGTGCTCTTAAGAACTTTAAAAATAGACAATATACTATTCATCATCATCTAATTAAATCATAATTTATGTGCGTGTTGTCTCTATATTCTCCATAAGTAGCATTCCAACCATCCATTTGTCCGTTCTGTGGCATATATTTGATTCGTATCTTTAAGTTACAAATGATGCTAACCTTTCCGTGGTGAATGGCATTGGCCCTAGAACAATCTAGAGATCGAAATCCCTCGCCTGAAAAAAATGACAAAACAAAACATTTTTTGTATACATGAATTAATCCAAAGAAAAAATTGAAGCTTTCGTTCTTTAATTGTTACTCTCCAGTTAAAGAATACATTAAGTAGTATAATATTGAGTAACATTTCTTCTTCCAAACTATGAAACGACAATAATAGGACGATTCTATAAATAAAAAACCTTACCATAAAAATACATTTTAAAAGCATTTGTCATCTATTGATGAACCACAATCTATATGTCTGGGCACCAACAGACATCAGTTATTGCACAGTCTTAATTTAAACAAGTTGCCAATTTAGATATATGTGGAACATTACACAGTCACTCTTGAAAATGTATAAGGAAGTTCGTACAACCTTGTGCCAGCATGATCAGATGATGACATATGTGATATCATCTTTGTACGTTGCATTACTTTCATGAAACCATACACACATGCTGACCGGTTTAACTGAACACATGCTGCCAGATAGAACAAAAAAGAAACGTTCGAAACGAATGCGTTCCAAGAGGTCGCACAAAAGGTGTATAAAATCAATTTCTTAAATAAATTGTAAATTATATTTCGGTATGCATGCTTGCATGACATGCACATTTAAACATGTGAACATAAGGGGTATTTGTAAAGGGTCTATGTAGCTACATTTTTAATCCGATTCACAGCATTAGTCTGACATTTTATGAATACGTTTAAGCACGTTAACCTGTTTCTGCGATGAGATTTTAAAGACGATTTTAATTTTATAAACGATTTCAGCTTTCAGGCAAGAAACCTCACCTACATGCCTAGTGTTTATCCGACTTTTTCTAATTTAATCGCAACCTAACTGATCGGGGTAGGTGCGTACAACGGAATGATTTTAAAATAATGGTAACGTGCATTAATACAACGAACATGTAAGTCATTTGCAATTTATTAGATAATATTTTCCGGAAGAACAGTATTTGTTAGGGTACAATTGTAGATCTTAATTTCATAAACCATGGTAGTTATGACGCATGCGTCGTATTTAACCAGTGTATATTTGTTTAGAAGGGTTTCTATAATCATGAAATTCCTCCTTAGGTGCATATTTTTGTAGGAATTAAAATCCATAAATTCATGTCCTTCATATTTACCTTGACGTTCTACCGACTAAATATATTTTACAAAAACAAAAAAATCATTAAAAGTTCCCACATTGTAAAATAACTACAAATCGGATATTGTCACCGGTGCCAAAGGATCGGAAATGACTCACAGAAGGGAAAGAAGGGACAAAAACCAATGTCTAGATGAAAGAAATGCGTACAGAAGACCATACAAGTGAATATTAAAGGCCGTGATTCATGCATTTTCCTAAAAACCCTTGAGTAGGATAGTTCCGATAAGAAAGTCTGAATAATGTCGAGCAATAACGAAAATTATATTTTTTTCTCGATAGATTTAATATTGGTGCAAAATGTTGCGTCTTCATTAGGCTTGAAAGTGGAAAAAGTGAAAACTATTAACATATCTGTAGTATTTAGTCACGCACCAAACATGGTTAAAATAGTTTTAAAAAAAGTACCAAAGATTATGAATAAGGAAAATTCTATATTCGAGAAACAATATCTACAATTCAGAAAGCGAATCAAGGTCAAATTCTTTTAGGACTATGCCAGATTCAAAAGAGTACAAATAGATGTTTGACACATCAACAGAATGGTTTCGGATCGGATTTCTTAGACAACACGAAAAGCAAATCGATTAAACTTGTAAATCCATTGTATACAGTACCAATGTATTCAAGTTGAATAAACTAATACTACACATATTCTATTGTCACTAACTGAAATCCAACATTTGCTGATAAAACGTTAGGCAGAATATACAGCACAATGACATTAGTGTCTAACCAAATTATAGTGGCTATCAACTACCACTAAACAATTAGTCTTGTAATGGGCATTTCAGACCACCCTTACCAAGCGCGATTCCGCGGCGCATAAACCCCTTCAGTTCCCCATAACTTATTCTCCACTGGTAATTTTCCACACACGCAGACACGTGGAAGTTTTGCTTCTCAAGCCCTCGCGAGTCCGCGTGAAAGTCAGGTCAGGGATTGCCTGGTTGGGGATACGTGATGGTAAGCGTGGTCTCATACACACCCATTATGATACTACTGACCGCGCTGCTCGAAGGTTTCCCATGATTTCCTAACTCAAAATCCTCTCTGCTATAATGATCACGTTTCTGCAAGCACAAATATGTGCTGGCCAAACAAAACTCCTAGTTGTTGTTTAACCTGGATTTCTTCTGTCCTTCGCCTAGCAAGTCTTGTGTGTGCTATGTGCCTCCTTTTGACCTTCATTGCTGCACAAAATGATTTGATTGTTACTATAATACACCGGCTACTACCAAAAGAATTGTAAGCATTAGGAGCTTATTTAATGTCTTTGAAATATTATCTTTAATGTTTGATATTGTTTGATCCAACGATGATTTTTCTTTTGTATCATCTAAGCATCACTGACTGAATACGTTCAATTATGGGCTGTAGATTTCTGTCGATATTTTTTTTTTTCTTCAATTTTTTTAGTGTTGAGGGTATTTTTATTGACTTAATGCAGTCAATTATAGGCTATCGACCGTTTTGGCTGACACCAGAGGTTTTAACATCTGGGCAATACTTGAGAACATTCTCCATATTGCTAATGAATGGAACCTTGAAGTGTTTGTATTTCCGCAATAATTGACGACGGATGGTCTGCTTGTTTTCCTGGCTTTTAATATAACTTTTTTGTTTTTATAAGGAAACTATGGACGCGAAGTTATCCGTGGACGTTCAACCAGTTGATATTATCTGTGCGCGGAGATGTCTGTGATTTTCCATTTCGACTAGCAAAGTTTCAAACTCAGCTATGCTAATCGTTTCATCTTAGATGGCAACCAAGAATAACTTGTCAACTGTGCTGAGATTTCTTCGGGCTGCTGCGAGAATTCCGAATAGAAACATGTTCGTGAATGTACAAGTAAGGAGTTTTATTCGGTGTCGACAGCTACACCAGATTCTGTTAATATGGCTCCGACAATAATTCCGATTGGATTGCCTATGATAATTGTCGTAAGCGCAAGTCTCTCTTCGCCAAGACTCGCGTTCCACAAATAGCGACCACGAAAATACGCACATGTTTGTACTTAGCGAGCAAAACGGTTTTCTTAATGATTTCATCTAGCAGCTGTCGTTCCGCTAACATTAATTCGTGTCGATAGCTTTGAGGGTCCATCACAGCTCTTCCATGAATACTTTTGCAGTGAAGTATAATTGCTCGACCGGTTTTCTCACGCGCTAATGAAAGGCTACCAGGTTTGCTAGTTTTGGTATTGGCATACAGAGGTGGTGCCAATGGTCGCTTTCTATCTGGCCCTTGACAAGATTATATTTCCTTGCATGCGACGGTTGGTTAGCGTCGCTCTGACGCAGATATTCATCAACAAGTAGAACAAAATCGCCATCGATATTAACATCTCCTGTGAGCTAACCCAACACCCCTTCGGTAAATACTGCATCTTCATCGTGCAAGTGATCAGAATCCATCAACATATCGTTTCATCTCATAACTGGCAAAATCGACATTGTTCCATACGGCAACCGATACACCAGTTTCTGATTCCACGGTTCTCGGTGACTTCCATAAAATATGTCGTGTAAGCGGGTTTTCTGGCGTTGACAAGACATATGAATACGACCAGTACGAAAACGATTGTAACTATCAGGTCGATCTCTAACGTACAGTTGTATAATTAGAGTCTCTCCGCCGAGATCGGTGTGTCAGTGGTCCACATGGGTCAAATAAAAGTTTAATAGCTGCATTGATGATACACGGACGCCGTTGGAGCAATCGAGGGCAGATCAGTTGGAGGAGCATTTGGGCAGAACCCGAATAAGATATCTCCTTGAGAAGCTACGCTTCCTGTGGCTGCACTGTAAGTGCCACTGATAGCATCACATATTTGATTAACATGAATCGTCGAGGTGGTTCTGACAATATCTGGTGCGATACTGTAACTAGTACCGGCGGGTCCTGCAAGCATAATTCATTGGTCCGCGGGAATATCATTAATATCTTCTTGCCAACGAAGAACTGTTCTCAGCGTCGACTGGGCGATATCGTGTATTATGGAGATTTAGTCAGGATGGTGAAGCTGAGTAAGCTCGTGCACGTGTATGCGGAGTTGAGAATCTTGAAGTCACCAATGTGATCCTCAACTGAATCTCATAATTGATCAATTCAATTTCACACGCTTCTGCATGAAGTCCAACAACCTTTCAGGTGGCTCAACGGTTCCCTGAGAACGCAAGCAAATTATTCACGTCAAGACCCCTGAATGTTGTCAATCAAATATTAGACCAACTGCGATACACTTTTAAGGATGCTAGTGTGTCGGCTTTCCCCACGATGACTAGTGCTGACAAAAGCACTAGCAATTCCGGTTTCGTTAAGATCTTGATCGTCGAGGTGATGCTCCGGATTGTATTTGCAACGATACGCTGAGTTGCGGCACCATTTGTTCACGTCAAAGACGAGGCGTCTCGGAATAACTTATCATCGCTGTTATGTGCATACATACATACATACATACATACATACATACATACATACATATATATATATATATATATATATATATATATATATATATATATATATATATATATATATATATATATATATACTATATATATATGTATATATATATTATTATTAATATATATATGTGTGTGTGTGTATATATGTGTATGTGTATGTGTGTGTGTATATATATGTGTGTATATATATGTGTATGTATGTGTGTGTGTGTGTGTGTGTCTATATATGTCTATATATGTATATATATATATGTATATATATATATGCCGTTAAGCAACCACTGTCAAATCGATGTGGCCTCATTGATTACTTCTAACTAGCGCTATGTTGCCTGCGAGAACCGACCCCACGAACGTTTCCAGTCGATCCACGAATTCATGAACCCACTGCTGGTCTGGAGCGCAATCAACCATCGGCAAACGTTGCGCTTTGTTGACAACTTCACTAGCATCTTCTCAGATGCGGTCTCTCAAAGACGTCTTGCAAAAGATGTCTCCCGCGTTGAGTTTAAGATATTTTAACTTCACCGTTAAATTCATACCACTTGTCGCCTGTTATCAAAGTCCGGTTAAATATCTTCCGAAATACCCACTTAGCCCAGTAGTCAGATGCTGTCTTTTAGAAATATTTCTTATATGTTCTTTCCAGTAGCTGCACCAAAAAGCGGCAAATGCTACAATATCATCCTCCTCCTTGATCTTTTTTTGACGGCCTAGGTAGGGAAATATTTTATGCAGTGTATTCTTTCACTTGCGTTTGGGTAGTTGTGCAGGATGCGACATTGCCTTTTTAACGCATTGTTTGGCTATTACGATCTGCTTTGGCAAGTGTTCAATATATTGGGCAATCTTAACAAACGGTCTCGGTTTTTTGTTTGTTCCCATCATCTCGGCATCCTCCGGGGTTTCAAGCATGGATTTGAGCAGCGCTGCCAACGTTGTTCGAAACGCTCTGCAAGGTCTTCCTCTGCATCCAGTCGCGAAATAAGCATATCTTTGACACTCTCACAGTACCTATAACAATGTGAAGACGTTACAGGTGATCCTGGGCAGCTTTGAGGCGTCGTTCGGATAAATGCTCTGACATGACATTGTTTTTCTTTTACTCTGTTTTTGGCATTACACACATTTATCGTGGTCTTTAACTGCTTTGTTTAAACTTGCTCGATAGTTGTGCGGTCCATTATTTAAGCCTAATCGTGGAGAAACCATGTGGGACCCGTGTAACAGCCACGAACATATTTCGAAACTCATCCCATGAGTGGTCAACAAAACATCAGGTCCAATGAATATTTGAAAGACCATGCGCGTCTAACCCACGAAATAACATAAATATATTGTAGTTGTAACTGATTCCTTTGGGTACGTGTGCGTATTGCTCTGTCACATAGATAATGTTTTGTGCCGGCCTCTGGAAACCAATCTCACTGGATTGTCTTGCCGGTAAAGCATTACATCGAAGTACAGGGCAGGTTTATTGTATTCTAGGTCAAGATCGTCAAATGCAGGGGTTTCATCGATCGTAAAAATGAAATCATTAGTGGACGACAAAGATACTTCCGTGAATTACGTTATAACAGGACTGATCGTTCCCGGATGATGAAATCACGTGCAGCCGGTCTCTCGTTAACCTCTGGATGATCAATTTCAGCAACAGTTGCATTTTCCAGGATCCAGCCATGCCAATATCAGCGCACGTACTGAATTAGGAACACGGAAATTCCAGTTCCATCAGAACCATGCTTGGGTGATCAAGTCAGTGACCGTAACATTGGAGTATTTCTCTTTCATAATACCATGTTTAAAGGCAATTGTTGTATAATTTATCATGCCTTCATATTACATGCGACGCCACACAAAACCTCGGACCGCAAATCCAACTCGTTTCTAATAAGCGATGGTAGAGCCGGAATGGCGGGAATATGTTCGCGGTCTGGAGCAAAAGAAGTTTACGTTTGTGGCTGAAAGCAAAGCTTCTCACCGCGGACCTTCTAAATTTAAAAAATAAACTTTGTGGCTGTGATATCGCAGCTGCGTTTACAAAGCTACCTCGGATACGATGGAGTTAATACCCTTGTGATAAACATATTTGGATCCCTCCGTGGCCCCGATACAATTATTGTGGGTCTGAGACACGGCTATATATACTCCTGTAATCTAATAACCGACCAAAGCCTGGACAAAAACCTGTAAATGGCGTCGATGCTACATTTTACGGATATGATCTCTCGTATAAGAAATAAAGTGATATCCGAGTGTCAATAAACTGACTTGGACCTCATCCATAGCTTAAATGCATGCAATCCTACACTCGGAGAAAGAATCGTCAGCAGGATTGCAAACGGAGGCATAAATGTCAAGATTACACTGGGATGCAAAGCTTCCCAAGGGTTTTAAGATCCATTCGTGGAAAAAGTCCATTCATCGGATGCAAAGCACATTGATATAATAAACATGGATGAGAAACTGGACACTATATGATACAGTTCCAGTGGTAACTGGAAGAGTGAAAGCAGCCATTTATACGTTAGGTAGCCAAACAAGCACTGTGGAAGATTTACCTACCCTCGCCAAGGTAATTTTCCTGTAAATGATGTAATGTGAGGACACCCAACGTAGTTCACCATGTTGATCTTTGGTGTTTTTCACATGATCGTGTACGCGGACGAACGCACAACACGCACTAACAGTCATAGATGTCGTCAGCAGATACAAGGAAGCCGATCCGTCGGCGTCCAAAGATTCAACAATTTTTGCAGACGCGTTCAAAAATATATATGTACGTGGTACGTGGGCCACTATCATGGCCACGGCTTGTGCAGGCAAAGAATATCTCGGTGCAGTTGATGTTAATGAAACATCATGTACGGCTCTGTCTTGGACATATCAGCATGCAATGATATCAATCGATCGCGAAACGATTAAACTGTACACTTGCGGAGCGATTATGCACGCAAGATTTGTTAATGAATCGTGAAGCGCACTCTCGAAAAAAAGACGTCGCGGCTTCAGTTGGTCATATCAGAGCTGAATAACGAAACTTCATGTATGATCGGGATAAAACCCGCTGACACGATTCGGCAAAAACTGTCGTCTCCAAACGCAGTGAGATTTCAGTCACCAATGTTCGACTCATCGGAAACGGTTCGAATCGGAATTTGTATGCCCCGGGGGAGTTAGGTTGACAACATCGTGTTACTGAGCTGGTATGGTCCGTCGATATGTTTATGATCTCAGACCGAATCGACATTTTTGGATAACCAACGCGGGACAGGGTCCCTGTTATCGCCAAGCAGGCAATCTGAGCGAGAGGAATTAAGCGAGTACACAATTAACACTAATATTTACTTTGGGATCTGCTCGTGCCCTTATGCGTAGATAGTGATTCCATCGGAGAAAATTCATCGATTGGTATCCAGCGGGGACAAATTTACATAGGTGCAAAGATAAACAAGCATGTAATGTCTCTTTCATCGCATAAGATTTGCCATGTGTGTGAATTCATATCCTTGCCGAAGAAGCTCTGCATACATGTTGTGCTTGGGATCTTTTGCGACCACGAACACGGTTACTCCTTTTGCCTTGTCAATATTTTTCCCGGCGATTCTGCTCTGCATTCCAACAACAATCGAGTATATTTTAGGTATCAGTCCTACGGATTCCTCGATGGGCACGCCCTACCATTCGTCCTCGAATTTTCCCATGACTTTCTTGTTAGCGTTTCTGAACAGCAGATGGTCGTTCGCATACTCTCTGGTGTCAGAATCATTCACAAGCGATCTCTCCCCATTTCCGCGTAGACGTCATTCGCAGTCATGTGCACCAGCAACGAGTCAGTATCCGTGTACATTATCATGATGTTATCACCAGGTCGCGGCTTGTTCGAGCAGTAGTTGAACTCTTGAATGAGCAACTTTGACAGATCTAACAATGACGCACCAGTATAAATGGGTTTCGTCAGCTTCATCTTATCTTTCTTGCTGTGTACATCAATAAGTCCACCACTGAATATCTTAAGTGACTTAAATTCCGGTTCAGCAATCAAACTTATGTATTTGTTTTGCAGATTTTCCAGCTTTATATACATGCATTCCCAGCCGGATCCACAACTGCAAGTTGCATAATTTTCATCAAACTCGCCTATGTGTTTGTGTATGTTCGCGGGACTGATCCAATGAAATTCCCTTACGGCATTGGTGGAAGCATCGTCGATGGATACAGATTGTTGGCTTCAGTTTGCGTGATATAACTGTTTGGGAGGGCAGAGTAGTATCAGTTCACGCATAGGTTGTTAGTGCGAACGTAACGGTTCCTCGCCATAGAAATCCCGTCTCGGATTTTGAAATGTTGATCGATGTCACTGAACAGTTCCAATTCAATCTTGGTTTTCAATAAAAGCTCATTCAAAGTCTCCTCCGGTTATGAAAAGCAATGTGCAGGGTCGACCTTATCACACGCATGGCGGTATCACGAAGAGTTTCAAAAACAATCGCGAGCTGCAATATATCACAGCAAAGATACAGATTCTGACAGTAGCCAAGATTTTCATAACCAAATATCTTCTAGCGACAGTGATGAATAAATGGCCCCAGTCGGTGGCAAATGAGTTTCAGAAAACTTCGTGTCCCTCATGTATTCATAGAGAAGATTCCTATGCGTGTAAGCAAGCTGAAAGTTCCAGGTTCACCTGGGAAAGTTGTGCCGTATGGACGAGTCATTGTAAAATGATTGTCTCTTCCAAGATTGTTGACAAGATTTCACTTATGGAATTCAGAAACTGCAGCTAGTAAATGAAATGCAACTGCCCAGCCGGAACGTCATGTATTTCTCCATGTTGCTGGAAATGACACTTATTTGGTACAATCGACGCTGTTGCAATTCCTTGCATGATTAAGTGACTATGGTACCAGTACAGGTTATGTAGCACAACTGAAATTCTTTTTTGTTTTGATGGACAGAATTTTTTAGCACAGAATTATCGGCGTTTGTGTTGTTTTTTATGCCAGTTCTTATTTTTGATGGGTAAATTTGCAGCTGTATGTTGCATGTGCTGAGTTCGTCTCCTTTGTATGCATCAATGATGTGACAGTGATCTCGAACGTTTTCATTGGTGGACGTAAAAGAGCCTTCACAGATCCAGCAATGAGTTTCCACGGAAAACTCGCTTATATCATCGCGGGTCATGATCATATCAATGTAGCAAAACTAGCATGAGAGTTGTTCAGCGAGTTATGTTGTATTTGACGGATCCGCGGCTTCAACAGGGTCGTTTAAATATTCAAAGTCCGCTTAAATGACATATTGTACTTCCACGTTCTCGCGAGGATAGTTTGAGCTGATTCACAGTTGACGCTGCCGTTGCAACGTTCCATGCTTCGTAAGGGGGTAGTGGTCTCACAGCCGCTTTTATCATACCGCTTGGTATCCTTATTCCACGAATCGTGACAATTGCCTAAGTAGAATCACAGTCGGCATGCCTGTATATAAGGGAAAAACATTGTCTAATTGCTTAATTACCAATAAACCAGTACTTGCTTGATCCTTGACAATATCGTCGGCTACATAAGTGTGCAAAAGACAAAATATACTTATCTTTTATAGTTGCAATTCAAATTTGTATATAACATTGTACCTGCAAATGTTACATTTATAGAAAAATTGGGGATATTCTGGAGGGAGGGATAGTACCCCGAGTCCATAATTACGTGCGTTTGGAAAAATGCCCTTCATCGGTTAGTTTTGACTGTCATTGGTAAAGGGTTAGAGGTTATCCTTAACGTTTGGCTCTTTTGAAGTGGAAATTACCAAATCGCTATCTTTTGTAAGGTTTCATATAGGCAACTGCTGCGCTTCATCAGTTTACAACAGGCAAAGCAATCCAACACTTAGCGCTAATCCAAACAATTATTAGTATTATCTTCGATCCTCCTATATTCTTGTCCGCAGATGTAGATATTACTAACAAAATTCTGGATGTACGTGTCACTAGAAGGTATTTTACCCTAGATTGTCTAAATTCTTAAAACTCATTAATGCAAGAAAATACTTATAGATATTTAAGACCTTTCATACCTTATTTTACACTTCTTTTCTCTCTCTCTCTCTCTCGTGGATTTTTATGAACATCTGCATATGCATTTATTCATCATATAAGTTCTGAAGCTTTCGTAATGGCATCATCTTCGTCTGCTGATGCTCTTATTGATAAGTCAGTCTTTCAACGAGTTTTTAAAATACATTTTTACTGTTGTATCGTACTACTGATCCAGTTTTGTAACCAATGTTAGTAGTAGTAGTACTAGTAGTGAGCATACAGTATATACTAAAACTTATTTTTGAAAATATTTTTAGACTACATGACACGAATTTATAATAATTACTATCTTCTTATAAGCTAGCTCCTTTGCTCGTGAAATCGACACGTCAGAGAAACAATGTGCCATTCTCTGTAATATTCATTTATTCCCAATATGTTCCAAATTATCAATTTTAACATTAATTTCGGCCAGTGACCTAAGTTGTTGTTGATGATGATGATGATGATGATGATGAAGATTATTATTATTATTATTATTATTATTATTATTATTATTATTATTATTATTTCAGGGATGAGAATGTCCCAGAATGATTAATAATATACTTTTCAAAATTTAAATTATACAGATCTTATTTGCAAAGAAGATAAAACTGTACCTTTTGAGTTTTACTTTTGAGTTACAGAACTTAAGTTTAGGCACTGCCCCAGCTTGGTATTCTGGCTTAGTTTACATTATGTTTCCATATTTTCGATTATACCGACATTCCGGTCATGTAGCATACTTGTATTTTAAAATTCATTAATGGAACAGATAATGGTTTTTGGATGGGTAGGAGTGGGTTGGTAATGCAATATATGCCTATTTATGCAATGCACTTTTGGGAGCTTGACAGTTTTGCCCTTTCAATATATCTTGTTTAGATAATTAATATTTTGCCAGTCACAGTGTGATAGCCACAACTCTCCTCTCTCTCTCTCTCTCTCTCTCTCTCTCTCTCTCTCTCTCTCTCTCTCTCTCTCTCTCTCTCTCTCTCTCACACACACACACACACACATACACACATCCTTTGGTCGGTTTGATTTAACTTTTACCATCATTCACAAGTCCAGAGATATCGTGGGATGACACAAATGAAAATCCTCTACGTTCCTCATTTCATAGATATTAGCCCGTATCTTGCTACGATCGTCCAGAGAGAGAGGGGGGGGGGCCTTTGGACATTTTCATATTTAACAACTAATAATCGATTTTTAGAAAATTAGAGTATGTTTAAGAAACAACGACAAAACATAACATTAAATACATCACAGTATGTGTACCACGTAACCGAGGAATTTATAATGGCGACCTGGTTTGCGACTTTGTATCATTGACAAACACTGTAGATAATTCCCAAGGAAAGTGCACACGTATTGTTACAACGAACCATATTCTCGTAGGTTACTTGGTGTAATTTCTATTTCAAGGTTTCAATCCAGCCCAAATTCATTTTCTTTCTCACTCCACATTTCTGCATAGTTTGTCCGTTATTAATGAGAGTGGAGGGGGAACAATAATCAGAAAGGATTGTAATGAAAATGTGTACCATATTAAATTCATTTAGAAAATGAGGATTATTAATAATTTTTATCGTTATTTTCATACGTCACTAATGATTAATATGTGGAAATTCATAATTGATCTAGAATCAACTGCAGACGTTCGCGAGAATGTTTATATATGCGTATTATTGCGCCATGGGCGGATCACAATTTGATATACCAATAGCATTGGTATATCAAATTGCTTTATACCAACACTTTAAATGCCATGTATTTTTAATGTATGTGGTATAAATATAGAATATATGTATAGTATGTACGCTGTATCAATGATATACCACGAGATGTATAAATTTTTCATTAAAAGGAAACGAAGCTTCCTGAGTTTCCTTTTAATGAAAAATTTATACAACGAGTGGTATATCAATGATACAGCGTACATACAGTATATATAATTTATTTATATCACATACAAATACATATATTTGCCCTTTAAACAGAGTTCAGATTTACGAAATGCAGCCGTGTATTGACCTAGTGAATGAACTCCTCACATCCCCGAGTGTGTCCGCAACAAAATGTAGTTATATGCCTTTAGTGGCTATTTGCAACCACCTCTGCATATTGATAAGTTGACTGATTTCTTTTCTTGGTTTCTTTTTTTCTCCACATTGATTAAATCAATATAACATGAAAGATGGTTTTAATGATAAAAGTAGAGCACTAGCAACACTTGGATAGCTACGCCTTTCACATACCGGCACGTGGAAATAATGTGGAATAGAAACTAAGCCAACTGACGAACCAACAAGAGGTAATTAAAATATTTTAATATATTTACAGTTGAACTAAGCCATTATTCTGCTTTAGCAACAGTACAATCGACCATAAACTCGACAGAACGTGTATAAAGTCAAACTACCAAACACGGACTCTGATCTCTCTCTCTCTCTCTCTCTCTCTCTCTCTCTCTCTCTCTCTCTCTCTCTCGGTTTGACTTTAAAACTCTGTCTGTCTGTCTGTCTGTCTGTCTCTCTGTCTCTCTCTCTCTCTCTCTCTCTCTCTCATCCTTTGGTCGGTTTGACTTAACTTTTACCATCATTCGTAAGTCCAGAGATATCGTGGGATGACACAAAATAAAATCTTCTACGTTCGTCAATTCATAGATTTTAGCCCGTATCTTGCTACTATGGTCAAGAGAGAGAGAGAGAGAGAGAGAGGCCTTTGGACATTTTCATATTTAAATAATAATAATCGATTTTTTAGAACATTATGGTATGTTTAAGAAAAAACAAAAAAACATAACATTAAATATATCACAGTAGGTGTTCCACGTAACCGAGGAATTTACTGGTTTGCAACTTTGTATCATTAATAAACACTGTAGATAAATCCCAAGGAAAGTGCACACGTATCGTTACGACGAACCATATTCTTCTAGGTTACTTGGTGTAATTTCTATTTCAAGGTTTTAATCCAGCCCAAATTCCTTTACTCTCTCATTCCACATTTCTGCGCAGTTTGTCCGTTATGCATTAGAGGGGAGAACAGAAATCAGAAAGGATTGCGATGAAAATGTGTACCATATTAAATTCATTTAGAAAACGGGGATTATTAATACTTTTCATCGTTATTTTCATACGTCACTAGTGACTAATTTGTGGAAATTGATCATTGATCTAGAATCAACTGCAGACGTTCGCGAGAATGTTTATATATGCGTATTATTGCGCCATGGGCGGATCACAATTTGATATACCAATAGTATTGGTATATCAAATTGCTTTATACCAACACTTTAAATGCATGTTATTTGTTAATGTATGTGGTGTATATATATATATATATATATATATATATATATATATATATATATATATATATATATATATATATGCAGCA
>JAECUM010010402.1:0-47659 GCA_016617855.1 Megalonaias nervosa | reverse complement strand
AGCCACACTGACTTTCTGGTAGTAGGCCATGATCAAGGTGCTCTGTGAGTCTGTTCAGCAGAAGCCTGGCGAGGACCTTGCCTGCAATGCAGAGTAGATAGATTCCTCTGTGGTTGTCGCAGGATTGGCGATTTCCTTTGCGTTTGTAAATGTGGATGATGGATGCATCTTTGAATTCCTGGGGAATGCGTTTCTGCTTCCACATCCTACAAAACATCTCTGTTAGTCTTTCCACTAGCTTGGGCCCACCAGACTTGAAGATCTCAGTTGGGATGGAGTCTGCTCCTGGAGCTTTCCCACTAAACAGGAGTTCAATGGCCTTGTGAGTTTCCAGCACTGTCGGAGGGTCAGCCAATCTCTCATTGATCTCCACCTGTGGTAGGCTGTCGATCGCTTCATCATTGATGGAAGAGGGTCTGTTGAGGACACCGTCAAAGTGTTCCACCCAGTGCTCCAACATCTTCTCCTTCTCAGTTATGAGAGTGCTGCCATCGGAGCTCAAGAGTGGGGCTGTGCCTGATGCTACTGGGCCATAAACATCACGAAGAGCACTATAGAAATTTTTCATGTCATGTCTGTCAGCGAAAGACTGAATATCATCAGCCTTTTGGCTCAGCCATGTGTCCTGCATCTCATGCAGTTTTTTCTGCACAGCTTGGCGGACTCTGCTGAAGGCATCTTTCTTTGCAGCGGACTTGGGGTCGATGCTGAACGCATGGTTGAGACGGTGCTTCTCCTCTAGCAGGGACTGTATTTCTTCACAGTTCTCGTCAAACCAGTCTTGGTGCTTTCACGCAGTGATGCCAAGGGTTTCAGATGCAGTAGAGTACACCAGCTGTTTGAAGGCTGCCCAACATTGCTCTATGTCACTGGTATCAGAGTCTGTGGTTTCTAGCTGGCTTGTCAGAGCTTCAGACAGAGCTTCCTCAGTGGTGAAATCTTTCAGCCTAGAGATGTTGAGGCGTTTTGGGACTTTAATTCCCTGTAGGCGTCTGGGAGGTTGAATTCTAAGATTCATCTTGGATATCAGTAGCCTGTGGTCTGTCCAGCAGTCAGCACCACACATCGCTCTGGTCACACGGACATCCTGCCTGTCACTCCTACGGACTAAAATGTAGTCAATCAGATGCCAATGCTTAGACCGTGGGTGCATCCAAGTTGTTTTGTTACGGTTGGGCAGACGGAAGACGGTGTTTGTGAACAGGAGATCATATGTTGCGCACATCCTCAAGAGCAGATGTCCATTGCTGTTGCACTTGCCAATGCCATGTCTATCAATAACTCCCTCCCACAAGATATGGTCCGTGCCAACTCGGGCATTAAAATCACCAAGAATGATCAGTTTACCTGACTTTGGTACTGAAGCAATCAGAACTTCCAGATCCTGGTAGTACTTGTCTTTGACTTCCTTCGAGTTGGTCATGGTTAGTGCATAGACACTAATGAGTGTGGCTTGCTTTTTTCCAGGTAAGGGTAGCTTCAGCATCATTAGCCAGTCATTAATTCCCTTTGGTAAGCTGGAGAGCTTATTCACCAGACTCGTCTGGACAGCGAAACTAACTCCAGATTCACGGCGTTCATCGGTGCCACGTCCACTCCAGAAAAAGGCGTAATCAGCTCCAACTTCAGTCAACTGGTTCTCGTCGGCCAAGCGAGTTTCACTCAGGGCTGCTATCTCTATCTTGTAGCGAGCAAGTTCTCTTGCAATCAAGGCAGTTCTTCTCTCTGGTCTGTCAGCCTCTGCACGATCCAATAAAGTGCGTATGTTCCATGCACCAAGGGTGAGGGAAACCTTTCGGGTTATCTTTGTGTTTCGACCATAAGAATGGGATTCCCTCCAGCTGCGGTAAGCTAGTTGGGGTAGTTGAAGCAGGCTTTTTCTAGGGCACCTTTTCTAGCCCCTTCCTCAGGCTATGGAGGTAAGCAGTGCTATCCTAAAGAGGTCTGCTTAGTCGCTCAGACGGCTGCTGAAATCCATTTCTGCTTCAGGTCAATGGAAGACGACCCTATGGCCTGAGCCGCCTGCATGCAGGTCCGCTACTACGGCTGCCAGTGCATCCACACCTGCCACGTCGTAGCTCGCCCATCGCTGCAGGACTTGAGTACGGGTGATGACATAAATGACTTGTGCATGAGTTGGATTAAAGTGAGGAAGAGTTACGCTGCATCAGCCTCACTCTCTCATCCAGGCCCCACTATGTCCAGTGGCAAGATGTAGTCTAGATGTCTGGAATGGAGACTGGATGCAGTGGATGACCAAGGCATCCTACGTGTCTTGTCATGCTCTTAGCGTTCCACATCGCTTTGCTGGGTCCACCTTCCTGTCCGTTGACCAGCTGGTGGTTCCTCCGCGCAGTCTGTTGGGTCCAGTCTTCGCATGCTATGGGTGACAGGCCCTAACTCACAGAGGGTTTGAGACCCTTCGACTACCCTCAACCTGGTTTAACTGGCCAGTCGAAGCCGTTGCCCGTGGTGTGGCCACTGCACATGCTACAGCTTCTTGGAGCCACAGGTGAGAGCTGAGCGCCATGTGGGGACCAAAGGTGGGCTAGCTACCTCCAAAGGAATACGACTGCTACCCCCACCAGAGGTACTACCCCCTCCAAGAGCACCCCTTCCTAACACATACCCATTACATCATTAGTATTCTCTCCTAACACATACCCATTACATCATTAGTATTCTCTCCTAAGATATAGTGAAGTCCCCATTACATCATTAGTATTCTCTCCTAACATATAGTGATGTTCCAATAAAATAGTGACCCAAGATTATTCATTGATTGATATGCAATACCTTTACAGGGTTTTCATTGATAGTAACAGTAGCAAAATGGGTTTTCACTGGTAGTAATAGTAGCAAAATGGGTTTTCATTGGTACTAGCAAAATGGGTTTTCATTGGTAGTAATAGTAGTAAAATGGGTTTACATTGGTACTAGCAAAATGGGTTTTCACTGGTAGTAATAGCAGTAAAATGGGTTTACATTCGTACTAGCAAAATGGGTTTTCACTGGTAGTAATAGTAGTAAAATGGGTTTTCATTGTTAGTAACAGTAGTAAAATGGGTTTTCATTAGTACTAGTAAAATGGGTTTTCACTGGTAGTAGTAGTAGTAGTAGTAGTAAAATGGGTTTTCATTGGTAGTAGTAAAATGGGTTTTCATTGGTAGTAACAGTAGCAACATGGGTTTTAATTGGTTCTAGCAAAATGGGTCTTCACTGTGTTACGTGACTAGGCTTGTACAAAGTAACAAAGAAAAGAGTGAAGCCAACAAGCTTTGTAAATTTTAACAAAATAATTTATTTCCCTAGAAAACAAGGTAAAAATATGAAAAAGGATTTACTGTTTGTGAATCTTATCCAAAAACTAATCCTAGAAATTAAAAATATGAGTCCTATCGCTAAAAAGTTCTAAATGAATCAAACTTCGAATCCCAATGAAGTTCCAATATAGAAGGCAATGACGTCAGATGAGGTTGTTGTACTGATGTCAACAGTTCCTCGTTGAATCACAATTTATAATGTTCCAATTTAGAATTCCAGAATAATTTCCACTAAATGTCTTTGTCCAAGAATTTTTTGAAGAACAGTATTTTCCAGGGTGAATAGATTATTTTAAATAAAAAAACTCAGTTCAAATGGCAACAACAGGAACACCTTTCGGCCTGAAGGTATAAGTTACAACTGACTCAGAAACACTAAGATCAAGTATTTAAACCCAACCAAAAACACAATTTCAGACCCATGTGATGGATCACGTGATCACTCTGTGTGAACAGCGCAGTAAAAAATATGTCAATTAGCATGTAGGCTACTATAGCCTTAGCTAAGAATCAATCATTCTCACACTGGAAATGAATTTAAAAATAAGCTGTTTACAACAGAGCTAACACGTGGGTTGAACATGACCTTGCTAATGACCAATCATTTTCACTCAGTGTTTACCAAATCCTGAACTAAGGCCAGCTAAAAATACAATGAAGCAATATTTTTGCATTCTAATCAGGCTAAAAGAAGTGAACTGAATTTACTGGGAAAAATGTCAAATCCAGTATAAATTATCACTACAACAAAATGCAATGAAACAAAAATAAAACAAAAAGAAAAATTTAAAACTAACACACAAGTAATTTAATTACATATACATACCAACTGGTAGTAATTGTAGTAAAATAGGTTTTCATTGATACTAGCAAAATGGGTTTTCATTGGTAGTAATAGTAGTAAAATGGGTTATCGTTGGTAGTAACAGTAGTAAATTGGGTTTTCACTGACAGTAATAGTAGTAAAATGGGTTTTTGTTGGTAGTAACAGTAGTAAATTGGGTTTTCATGGGTAGTAACAGTAGCAAAAATGGGTTTTCATTGGTAACAACTGTAGTAAATTGGGTTTTCACAGGTAGTAATAGTAGTAAAATGGGTTTTCCTTGGTAGTAACAGTAGCAAATTGGGTTTTCATGGGTAGTAACAGGAGCAAAAATGGGTTTTCATTGGTAACAACAGAAGTAAAATAGGTTTTCATTGGTAGTAAAATGGGTTGTCATGGGTAGTAACAGTAGTAAAATGGTTTTCATTGGTAATAACAGTAGCAAAATGGGTTTTCATTTCTAGTAGTAAAATGGGTTTTCATTGGTAGTAGTAAAATGGGTTTTCATTGGTAGTAACAGTATAAATAGGTTTTCATTGGTAGTAACAGTATAAATGGGTTTTCACTGGTAGTAGTAAAAAGGGTTTTCATTGGTAGTAACATTATAAATAGGTTTTCATTGGTAGTAACAGTATAAATGGGTTTTCATTGGTAATAACAGTATAAATGGGCTTTCATTGGTAGTAGTAAAATAGGTTTTCATTGGTAGTAACAGTATAAATGGGTTTTCATTGGTAGTAGTAAAATGGGTTTTCATTGGTACTAGCAAAATGGGTTTTCATTGGTAGTAATAGAAGTAAAATGGGTTTTCATTGGTAGTAGTAAAATGGGTTTTCATTGGTAGTTAAAGTAGCAGAATGGGTTTTCATTGGTAGTAACAGTAGTAAAATGGGTTTTCATTGGTAATAACAGTAGTAATATGGGTTTTCACTGGTAGTAGTAAAATGGGTTTTCATTCATAGTAACAGTAGTAAAATGGGTTTTCACTGGTAGTAACAGTAGTAAAATGGGTTTTCATTGGTAACAACAGTAGTAAAATGGGTTTTCATTTGTTGTTACAGTAGCAAAATGGGTTTTCATTTGTAGTAATAGAAGTAAATGGGTTTTCATTGGTAGCAGTAAAATGGATTTTCATTGGTAGTAAGGGAAGTAAAATGGGTTTTCATTGGTTGTTACAGTAGCAAAATGGGTTTTCATTGGTAGTAATAAAAATAAAATGGGTTTTCATTGGTACTAGTAAAATGGGTTTTCATTGGTACTAGTAAAATTGGTTTTCATTGGTAGTAAGAGAAGCAATATGGAATTTCATTTGTAGTAACAGTAGTAAAATGAGTTTTCATTGGTAGCAGTAAAATGGGTTTTCATTGGAAGTAGTAAAATGGGTTTTCATTGGTAGTAACAGTTGTAAAATGGATTTTTCATTGGCAATAATAGTAGTAACATGAGTTTTCATTGGTAGTAATAGCAGCAAAATGGGTTTTCATTGGAATCCCTAATTAAAAAATCTATACAAATCTGCAGAACTCTCCCGTCTTTTCCTAAGTGCTATCTACATTTGAATTTATTTTTGTTTTTGTTTGTTCTTTAATGGAAATTGCAATGTATCAAATTTTCCTTGCTGAAATAAGTGGATATGCCTTTCAACTAAAAGATTCTTACATAAAATAATATGCTTCCAGAATTAAAACAAGGAATCACCAAATAATCTCATTTTTATATATATTTAGGTCACTCACAAGTAAGTCTTTTGTTTTCTAATGTACTTTCAATTTTCTTGGTAATATAATTAGGTCATAATTGGGGGAGTCACTGAAAGGCTGATGTAGAACATACCTAAACGAAATGAGTGAAAATCAACAAAAACTGAATGGAGATGAAATAAAATGAACCAAAAATGAACAAAATCCAACCAAAAAAGTATAATAAAGGAGCAGAAAATAAAGTGAAAGAGATATTATTACTGAAAATTGGAATTTAATTCAATATTGTGTTTTTATGAGGTCTAGGAAGTATCAAATGGAGATAGGTAATTTAGATGACTATGAAGTAGGCTTTCTATGCAGCAGGGCAATCAGTTATGAAATGGAGGTAGGAGATGAAAATGCAAATATCTTGCATATCAAAAACTGACTGTCTTGAGTCAATTGCAAATGTCCCTCGTGCCAATGTAAACTCTATTCAATGATTTCTTTACATAAACTTTTGAGCAATAAAGGTTTTATATGAAATCTGACAGAAATCTATCCATGACAAGGTTCATTCCGGATGACTACTCTCAGCTTCTAAAGAAGGTCCACCAATACGAAAATAATTAAAACTATTGAAAGTATTTTTAAATCAGTAATACTAAAAGTTAATTTTAAGGGATGCAATAAATCACACCCAAATCAAGATCCATATGATGACAATGTTATTTTCTTTTTCAATTCTATGGTTGCATAAACCTTTTAAGTAATGATATGATGTTCTGCACTGGCTCAAACACGTAGTTACAATTTTTTTCAAAGTACATGTACACTGATTTCCCAAAACAAAAAATTCAATGATTTTAAACTTTTATTTTAAACTTTAAACTTTTATTTTAAAAGTTTAAAGGTCTCTTTTGGATCCATTCAACTCCATCTACATCTGGTTAATTAACATCTGGGTCCTGTAAAATGAACTTGGATCCATTTTAGATTACATCTCGGTCCCATTTGGTTCATTTTAGTATAATGATGTGTGATCTTTCTACACCATTTTCATCCTTTTCGCTAAATTTTTGTTTGGTCAACTTAGCATCATGAAAGATATCTACAATGTAGCTCAGTTAATTTTCATGTGAGCGTCTCAAAATGTAGATAAAATTACCTAATGTGTTTCACACATGAATGTTTTCAAACACCATTTGTATCAACATACAGAGAAAAACCACTCATTCAAAACATGGTTTGAAGAGTGGTGTGTGTGCATGTGATCTGCCATGTTTGTCCTGGAGTTACAGATGAGTCCATTTTTGACACAGGATTGAGTAATTAGGGCTATCAAGTGCCACAGGAAAACAAACATCATCTCCATCAAATAGATTTCTTTAAGCAATTCTAAATTTCAACTTAAAGTTTGTTTATGATATAATTTGTCAAATGAGTAGATGATATTTGTTTACCTATGACACACAACAGCTCCCAGGGGTCAAGCTTAACTTGAATTTTAGAGAGAAGTGACTTCTCCTTTTGGACAGAACAGAGAGAAGTGGAAGCTAAACAGGGAGAAGTGAGACAAAAGCAAGAAATGCAATATATATATATATATATATATATATATATATATATATATATATATATAGATAGATAGATAGATAGATAGATAGCTGCATTATCTTATTTTAATTATGTGCTCTATTTCTCAGTATGCTTTTAACAGTTTTAAGCAATACCTTATTTTCAAGTTGAAAAATATATGTTATATGTTTATTATCAACACATTTTGTATGTGTATAAAAATTATTATATTCATACGCATTCTATTTATACTTGTTGTATATGTGTGTTTGGATTGAGGTAAATGCAGTGTGTTTTGGCCATATGACTTAAAAAGCACATCAGAAGCTATACATTGTAATTAATTTTAACTGATAGCAGTAACAAGATTAGAGTCTTGTAATTGCAAGCTGGTAAAAATGCTTAATAAACTACCACTTAATTATTTTATTTTACACAAGTTTTGTGTAAAATTGCAGTCAACAAGATTTCTAGCATTCATTGAAACAACCCCTAATATATGTACATAGGAATAAATGCACAAATGACTTCAGACCATACTCTTCGTCCTGATTTCATTGTTCCCGATAAAACATTACTGTAGCTATTCACAGACAACACACTGAAGCACTAAAGTTGACATATAACTAAACTGGACCCTTTTTTCCCCCCAACTGAAACATCCAAGAACAGGTATTGCACCATGCGAGTGCATCTATTTTTAGAAAGAGGGCTTTTATTAACACAACTACTCACTTTCTAGCTTTGTTACAAAAATTCATTAATAGGACTGCATATTTATGGTTGTATTATTTGTCTACCTACTGGTAATAACGATATGCATTTGGTTAAATAGTATTTGATTCACTACTATATTATTTATCGTATTTTCACGAAAATGAATTACGGTATGTCAGAAAACAACCTTGACCTTGCAACTGAAATTATCACATATTTTTGACCTACATTATTAAATATTTAGGCTAAATCTCCTATCACAAAATATTTAAACTTTGTTTTCATTATGTTATATATTTTCCTGAATCTTTTTGCCAAATCATATATGAATACTGACAGTTTAATAAAGTGGTTTATCATATACAGCGATGTCTGCCATTACAAGTTCATTTACGGTTTCAAACTTATTTTCTAAATAAAATATGCAAATACGGCCGTTAAAATCTCCATTTATAAAAAAAGAATACATTAGAAAACGCTCTTCACCGATCATCTTTTTAAACGCAAATTACTATTTGCATTATGATGTTTAAATTTCGAAACAGAACTTTGTGTATTTTCATCATAGTACAGTAGGCCCAACTTCATGAAATCGAGCAGTGATATCTTGCTCCGGAAAGGGTTAATGGTCAGTTAGCTATTAAAACTTGCATGTGAATGTGCACGAATTTCTTTGTCCCCGTAAGCTGATTGGTATCAACACCACGTAAATACATTTGGCCTTGGGTTACAACAGTACCAGAACTTCCTGGGTACAGCGAGGGGGCATCTCAAACGTTATAAGACACAGCCATTTTACGTCTGAAAAATCAGAGGGCAAAGTCATTTTCGCTTTCCTAACAGAAGAGGGCGAAGTTTACATTTTTCAGGTGACTTTTTCACCCACTTCGCCTGGTAGCGTGACCCCTGAGCTCCCATAAACACTTAGGTCGTGTATAAAATATGGACTCTTCCATAACTCCAAAACCAGCATGGTGGATTACATGTACACAGACAGTAATTGTAATGCTTAGATGTTGTTTTGTACTTGTCTACTGAATTAAGAAATACTGTTGATAATTTTAAAAGTAGCTTGTTGCTAACTATAGACATGTATATATATATATATATATATATATATATATATATATATATCTATCTATATATATAATAACATTGCTTTTAAAGTGCTGGTATAAAGCAATTCGTTATACCAACAGTATTAGTATATCAAACTATATCTGGCCATGGTGCAATAACACTCACACACACACACACATATATATACACACAGTCACAGATATATATATATATATATATATATATATATATATATATATATAAAAACATTGTTGCAACTGCATGCTATCAATTCCATAGATGTATGATGAAATTTCCACTGACTAACCATTAGCAACATATTAAAATAACAAAAAAAAATATTAATAAACCCCGTTTTCTAAATGAATTTAACATAGTACACAACTTCATTGCAATCCTTTCTGCTTTCCCTTTTCTCTCCCCCTCCCCATCTCTCTCTCTCTCATGCATAAGGGACACAATATGCAAAAATTTGGAGTAAGAGAGAAAAAAAATTTGGGCTCATGAAAACCTTGAAAATGAACTTACACCAAGTAACCTACAAGAATATGGTTCATCAAAATGGTATGTGCACATTTTCCTTGTGATTTATCTATATTGTTCATATAATCAATGATACAAAGTTCCAATGACCTGTCAACACTATACAGTCAATTTCTCGGTTATGTGGCACACATAATGTATCTAATGAATTGTCGTTGTTGCTGTTTTCTTTCTTAAACAAGGTTCCAAAAATTAATTATTATTAATTCAATATGAAAATGTCCAAAGGCCACTTTCTATCCCTTCTTTTACTGCATTGGTCGGTCCGGCAAGCAGACTAATCAATCAACAGATAAAGAAAGGAAATAACAATAACAAAAATACCCCTACCCTAATTCTCCCTTAACCCCTAAACCATCTCTATCCCTCTCTCTCTCTCTGTGGACCATCATAGCAAGACATGGGTGAATATCCATGAAAAAAAAGAGCATAGTGGATTTTTGCCTGTGTAGAGGATTTTGCCTGTGTCATGTAATGATGTCCCTGAACCTATGAATGATGAAGTTATGTCAACCCTACTAAAGGAAGAGGAGATACATGTATGATTAAAATTTTATGATCAGTAGTAATATTAATTAAAGCAAAATAATGACTTAGATCAACTGTAAATACATTAAAATAATTTAATTGCCATTTGCTGCTTCGTCATTTCGCTTTGTTTCCATTCCACACTAATTTCCATACATTTGGTACATGAATGACTGAGCATTATCAAGAAGCTAACCATCTGTTTGTAGTACTCTACTTTCTTCATTAAAACCATCTCTCATATTTAAATCATAGATGTGTTGTATATTTATTTAATCAATAGGAATAAAAATAGAATGTCAAAAAAGGAAACAATCAACTTATCAATTTGCAAAAAGGCTTGTGAATAGCTACAAAAGGCACACAATGTTTTGTAGTGGACACACTGGGCAGAGATGTGAAGAGTTCATTTACTCGGTTAATACACACTTACCTGTAGTCAATCGTTAACTCCATTCCAAGGGCAAATATGTGTATTTGTATGTGATATAAATACAATATATGTATAGTATTTACACTGTATCTTTGATATACCACTCTCTGTATACCAATTTTTCATTAAAAGGAAAGTTGGCATGCCTCATTTCCTTTTAATGAAAAATGTATACATCTCATGGTATATCAATGATACAGCATACATACTAATATATATATATATATATATATATATATATATATATATATATATATATATATGTTTGAAGCAAGTATACAAAGCTCTGTGGCTGAGCTGCATGAACTATAATACCAATTAAGTTAGAAAATTATGTGCATTTAAACAGTGTGCATATTTAAAGAGTGGTTGGAATCTTGACACATAAAGAAGTATTTCCTGCATGAATTATTAAAATATATATTATTAATGTGGAGAGGGATATGCAGTTTTAGCAAAGAATCATAATTTTATACCTAAAAAGAGAAGATAGATAGATAGATAGATAGATAGATAGATAGATAGATATAATTATAATTCTTAAGTATGCCTCATTGTTGAAGTAAACTGTTATACTATTGTTTATAGCTGTTGTTGTTAAAATAACTTCAATGAGTCAATGTTTTTTATTATGCAATGAAATTCCAACTCTAAATAATATTTGTCTAGTTGTTTTACTTACTACAAAAAAAGTACTTATTAGGGTCTACAGTTAGACCAACACTTTGTTCTCTGCCTTTATTCGGACATTACTGCCAAGAATAATGTCAGGGAAAAAAAAAACTTAGCATTTTATGCTTGTAGCTGAATGTTGGCTTGTGTCACTTACACATGGTTATGGATGGATTTTCCTCCCCTTTAGAGGATAGTTTTATTATTGTATGCTTCTGATACATTAACGCTTATTGCATATGTGCAATTAGTATGTATTGCATAGTCTGTCTTTGTCCTTGTATATTTCAAATTTGTATGGTATTTTAAGGGTGTACTAGCCAGCCATTATTTTAACCAGAATATTTTAACACCACATGTAAGCAAAGCGTTTGATATATTCATGTAAACTGACTTCTCTGCTTTGAATATTCAATCAGAAAATATGCAATGGAGGAGAGGGGAATAAAATAAATATATCTTAACACTGCATGTTACTGAAGAGAGAGTAGAATCTTTTCATGTAAAATAAGTTTCCTGCATTGACTGAGTATTAAAATACAAATTATAAATGGGGGAGACGTGAGCAGTTTTTGATTAGATTCATAATTCTACAATTAGAAAAAAACAAAAAAAAAAAAACAAAACAAAAAAAAAAAAAACACATTTTGACTTTAAGTACTGTATGTCCGACTGTTGAATTAAATTGCTATATTATTGTTTACAGTCTGTAAAATAGCTCCAATGTTTCTTATTATGTAATTCAATTCCGATTTAAAATAAATTGTGTCGGTCTGTTTATCTACAGTAAACCGTATGCTTAAACACAGAGGAACTGACTGGAAATGTTGAAACGGTACGAATTACCTGGTATACCCTAATTTCTTTTACCCATACAAAGTATTAATTTTCTGCAAGCCGAATTTATCTTTTCTGAGATTTATGATAACTTTACCCTATTTAGTTACCTGTAAAGTGTTTTTGAAGCCTCCCAGGGGCGATAATTCTATGTGTTTTAACAAATTCCTACACCTTTGAATTGTATCCTATTATCAACGGATAAGACATGTCGTACGTTATCTGCTTCATGTCTAATACTTTATTGGAACCCTCAGTTATCCAATCTTAATGTTGTCTTATTTCTTATACATATATGCTCTTTAGAAGATACCTGTGCATAACAGGAAAACAAGAGAGAGGATTAACGGAATATCTATAATTACTGACCGTTGCCTGAATCTTGATGAATGAATGTAAAGGTAAATATGTCTGGGCAGAGGGCAGTTGCTTTATTCAAAGTAGTAAGGGAATTTCCGCGATGTGCTTGATACTCTGCAGGCATGGTCAATCTGCGAATTAATCGACAGTAGTGAGTGGGGGCACATTAGCGTCAAAGGGACTTCTATGTTAAGAGAGGGTCCCGGCACTTTTGGCGTCAAGGGGAAGTTAACATCGGAAACTTTAACATGGGATGTATAAGGACAAGGGATTGGGCCTGTCTAGCGTTAAAGGGAACTGAACAGAGTGAATGTATAGCGGAAATGGTTAATGGACTGACCTCAATTGGGCGCAACACTGTCAGCACTGTGGTAAGGGGCTGACCTGAATACGCGTTACTCTAGGATCAATATAGACATAGACATAGAGACATAGATATAGAGACGTGGTTAGAGACATGGTTAGAGACATAGAAACTATTGTGCATGTGCCACTGGCTAATTCCTGCACCGCAGGATGTTTAATTATTCCTGGGGAAAGGAATCAGAGCCACATGCTCCAGGTGTTAATGCACTCAAAGAGTGCTGTTAATTAAGCCGTCAGGTCGCGAAACAATAAAGTTCCAAGCCACCTGAATGATAGGCTGTCATGAGTCGGAATAGCCCCAACACACACTCATGTTTCAGTCCGCATCTACCAAATTAAGTAAATGAGTGGGAGTAGTACCGTCACACACTCATGTATTTCGTTGTCTTGAGAGATTTTGTTGGTATGGTTTGTATGCGTGCATTGCACGCTGTTAAATTTTTGTGTCCCCTCAAGGCAAGGGAGGCCGCGCCAATCCACAGGAAGATGCTCGTTGACTCAGGGTGCTGGCCTAAAGTTTTTCGTTTTGCACGAATTTTGAATATTGAATACATACTCTGTGCTGTTTTGTATTTGTTATTACGAAGGAGGTACATCAGATGACAGCCATTGTATGTTATCTGTTTTAAGGTTTGTCACCTTGTGTGACTGGCCCCGATGGTCCTGGGCTTAGACCACCTTATATGATTTATTGTTTTGGGGTCTTACATTACATACTTTATTATTTTCGGGGCCTATCGGTCTTGTGGTTTGTCATCCTATGATTATTTGGGACCAAATGCATACATAAATTAGTTTTTTGCCGCTTTGTGCGGCGGGGGCCTGATGGTCATAGGGCTTTTGACCACCTTATATATGACTATCTGGGGCCCTAATGTTGCTCTTATTTAAGTTTACGTAGTCGCCTTGTGTGGCGGATCCTGATGGTCCTGGGTGTTCGGACCACCTTATAATTATTTAAATTTTTGGGGTCGTTAACAACTCATAGTGTTATGGCTGTCACCTTTTGGTTGAGAGAAGTTAGTATGGAAGGATTAATTATAAGATGGATTAGTTTGTCAGAGTTAGTGAGAGAAAGTAGGAAAAGGAAGGAGGGGGAGAACTTCTTTTTTTTTTTTTTTTTTTTGGCATTAAGGAGCAGGTGAGGTGTACTTCTCTTTTGTGTTTTTAGTTGTAGGTTGCTGTTTGTTTAGTTTTAGGTTTTTCCTCCTATTTTTAATTTAATTGTTTGTTTGATTCCCTGAGGTGAAAGATGAGGCCAAGGCTCCAGCCCGCGCACAGGTCGGTACATGCCCCTACTTGGGCTGTAAACCGAAGCCCTTTCCCCCTCTCCCACCCCACCCCACCCCCCGTCCAATATTAGATTTGTTTTTATCCTACTTTAATAAGTTTTATATTCTACTGATAGTCTTTGTATGGTTTTAATTTAGTTAAGTTTTTCCTACAGTTTTTAATTTGTTTCTAGCTAAGTGTGTTGTAATAATTTAATTGTTTGTTAGATTCCCTGAGGTGAAAGATGAGGCCAAGGCTCCAGCCCGCGCACAGGCTGGTACACGCCCCTACTTGGGCTGTAAACCGAAGCCCTCTCTCCATCTCACACCCCTTGGTCCAGTTTTAAATGGAATGTTGTCAACTATTAAATTCTATTTTAAGACCGACAGTGTTGGTTGGGGTTGTGTTAAATTTTTATTTTAAGTCCGGTTTCGTTTAGAAAGTTTAAGATGTTTTGGTATGTTATATTTATGTTAGGGTTGTTATTTTCTAGGATTTCCGGGTATGTTATAGGGAATCCAATTTCTTTCAGAGCCTTTTGGAAATTGGTTCTTGCCAACTGATATTTAGAGCAACTATTGAAAATGTGATGTAGATCCTCTATGGTTTGGCAGTGATAGCAGTTTATGGTCGAGGGTTGGGGTCCTAAGAGCTTACCAAAGCTGCCAGCCAGTTTTGTCTTGCCCGTGATAATTCGATTAATAATTTTTTGGTCCGAGCTATTTACTTTAGGTGGTGTGATGGACCTGTTAACTTCCTATGGGAAGAGTATAACTTTCTACCTTTGGGATTTGTATTCCAGTTTTCCTGCCATTTTTTGTTGATGTAAGTTTTAATAATATTTTGGGCTTCTGGTATGCTATACTTAAGGGAGGCAGGGTTTGAGTCTCCCAGTTTAATTTTGGCGACTTTGTCAGCTAGTTCGTTACCAGGGATTCCTATGTGCGATGGTATCCACATAAATTCTACTATCTGCTTTTAAGTGGATAGTTCTTTAAGTAGGAGGTAAATCTTGGTAAAAAAATTTTCTCTTGATTTAGTATTGTGTGTTTTTATTGATGTAATTACACTAAGAGAGTCGCTTATGATAACTGATGTTTTGATGTTGTTATTTTTAATCCAGTTTTAATGATTCAAGAATGGCCCAAATTCTGTTGTAAATATAGAGCAGTGGTCAGGTAGCCTGGTTCCCATTTCGATGTTATATTCCGGGATTACCACTGCGGCTGCTGTTCTGGGTGGTTCTGGTGTTTCGGATCCATTAGTGTATATTTTTACGAAACTAGGATATGTGTCATGAATTTCCATTGCAATTATGGTTTTTAGTTTTAGCGCTTGTTCCATTTTTTTCCAAATTCAGTGGTTTTGGTGTTAATCCTTTTTTTGAATTTATCCAAGGGGCTTGGTCAGGGAGTTTCGTGTATTCCTCCTGTTGTTCCAAAATTGGCAGATTTTTCCTTAGTTCTATAATTTGTTTTCCACCTGGTATGTTTGGAACTAGTTTGCGACTAAAGGTTTTGTCACATTTGGTAATGGCAATTTTTGTTGGATGCGTATTTGGGTGGTTAGTTAGGCGAATTGAATATCTGACGCGCATTTCTTGTCTCCTTAGCTGCAGTGGCAGCTCTCCAGTGAGGACTTGGAGTTCGTTAAGTGAGGTTGAGGGTAAGGTGCCAGTGCAGACAATCAGTGCTTTCGTTTGAATAGCATCCAGTTTTTTTTTTTTAGATACGGTTGTTTTTGCTGAATTGTAAACTTGGCAACCATAGTCCAGTTTTGATCTTATAAGTGCTCTATAGATAGTTAGCAATGTTTCTTGGTTGGATCCCCACGTGGTCCCTATAAGGTTCCTTAATAAGTTTAGTTCTTTATTGCAATTTTTAATTAGGTGGTCAGTGTGATGTTTCCAGTTAAGGTGGTCATCAAGGTACATACCAATGAACTTTACTCCTTAACATAGTTGATAATTTGGTTTTGTATGTAAAGTTTAGGATATGTAAGTTGGTTATGACGTTTAGAGGTGAAAATAATAGCAAATGTTTCTTCATGAAAGATCTTAAATCGCCATTTATCAGCCCATCTCCCTATATTATCTAACCTTTGCTGAATTTCTGTGATTACTTGGTCACTAGCGGGGTTGCCTGATCTCCAAATACCGCTATCATCAGCAAATTGTGAGATGTTTACCTTTTTTGAGGTGAGGTTATGATCCAGGTCGTTGATCATGATGTTAAAGAGTGTAGGGCTAAGTACGCTCCCTTGCGGAGTGCCGTTTTCTAGAGAGTACTCTCCAGAATAAGTGTCCCCAACTCTCGTAATAATTTTACGATCTGTGAGGAAGTTTTCAATCCAGTTAAACATGCGTCCAGTGATACCGAAGTGGTTTAGCTTTGCAATCAGTCCTTTTGTCCAGACAAGGTCGAATGCCTTTTATAGGTCAAGGAAAACAGCTATAAGGTTTCTATCTGATTTCCTTTTTTAGTTGAATGCTAGTTTTATGTCCGCTTCTAATCTTATTAATTGATCAGTGGTGGATCGCTTGTTACGAAAGCCACACTGATTTTCCGCTAGTAGGTTGTTGCTTTCAATATGGTGTTTTAATCTGTTGGCCAATCTCGTTTCCATGAGTTTACAGATATTATTTGTAAGGGAGATAGGTCTGTATAAGTTTATATTGTTGGGATCTTTGCCGGGTTTAGGGACCGGTATGACAATGCCTCGTTTCCAACTGTCAGGTAGTTTTCCGCTAATCCAGATTTTATTAAGTAATTTTATAATTATTGTTGTAATGTTATCGGGGAGGTTTTTATAGATAACATATCCAATTTGATCTTTTCCGGGGGATGTTGTTTTTTTTTCGACCCTAAAGCTAATTCCCATTCATATATGGTGATCTCACTATTTAAGTCTGACTCCTTAGGCCCTAGGTCTTTAAAGAGATGGGTTTTTCCACTTTTTAGGCCCTAGGTCTTTAAAGAGATGGGTTTTTCCACTTTTTAGGCCCTAGGTCTTTAAAGAGATGGGTTTTTCCACTTTTTCCGGGTGTGCCTGGAAAGTTTTGGTATGATTTGTATTGCTGCTCATGTCAGAGAAGTGACTGGCGAGCATATTCGCTTTTTCTTGCTTATTGTTTGCACCTCTTTCTTTAGGGGTTAGGTTTACTGTATTTTCCCGGATTGATTTAATTTTATCCCAGACTTGTTTAGAGTTGGATTTTATATTTAATTTAGAACAGAAATATTACCAGGATTTTTCTTTTGCCTGTTTTATAGTTTGTTTAAGATTTTTTTTTTTTTCCTGTCTTTATATTGCTGAAAATTTAGTGAGTTTCCTGTGCGTTTATACTTATTCAGAGCTTTTTTTTTTTTTTTTTTTTTTTTTGTCTTTATGTGCTGTTTTGCATTGGTCGTTCCTTCACGGCACTGTTTATATAGTTTGTATTTTGCTGGTTTTTGGTATACTTATTTTAGCTGCTTCTTGTATGGTGTTAATGATGTTATCGTGGTAGGTGTTTATATTGGAGGTTTCTAGCTTTTTTGTATTTATTACAGCTAAAGTGTTTCTGAATTTGTCCCAATCAGCTTTATCATATCTCCATCTAGGTGGAATTTCAATGGGATTGTGTTGGACTGTCATTTGGATGGAGATGATGATGGGGAAATGGTCACTACCTAATGTGTTGTCTTGGTCCACCCTCCAAACAGTTATTTGCGCTAGTTTGGGTGTACATATGGTTAGGTCGTGTACCGTTCTCAGGATCCAGCCTAGTTTTTTGATCCATCATTAAGGATGATTATGTTGGACTCAGCAGTCCATGCTTCTACCAACCTGCCTGACGGTATGTATTTATGTTAATTGGGTTTCTATTGCCTCCTGGATCATAGATGTTAGCTATTTGTAACTTGTTTGATCCAATGTTGACTAGGATAATTTGCAGCTCTAATGTCTCGCTGGTGTCTATTGCAATTGGAACTGTTACTGTTTCGGTGTTTTGTAAAGTATTAAGTATAAAGATTGCAAGTCCCCCTCCCCTTTTTCCGTTTGAGCGAATTTTAAATATACCTGGGGAGTAACCTGGGATCTTATGTAGATACTTTGGATTTTCCGGTAAGTGTGTTTCCTGGAGGCATATTAGATCTGGTTTTTGAGATGATTGATTGATTTTAATTGATTAATTCTGGGAGGTTGTTTATTATTCCCCTGCAGTACCATTACCAAATTATCGGATCTTGTTTGGTTGTTATCCATTATGATTGGTATAGGTTTAATAATTTTATTGGGGGACTGAAGAAAATAGAAGATATTTGCTTATAGACTTTTTTTAAAATTTGATTTAATTTTGTAATTATGTTTTCTATTGTTGGTGGATTTGCGATGTTAATGCTGGCTATTTCTGTTCAAAGTTCCTGTGATACAGATCATGTTACTTTGTTTTTGGTATTACTTTTTTGATAGTTGTTTTTTTAGAGTTAGTTGGGTTGGTGTAGATTTGTTTTTTAGTTCCCTGAGTTATTGCTGTTTATTTATTTGTTTGTGTGGTTTGGTAGGTTGCTGTTTGGTTTAGCTTCTGTACTGGGTGAGGTTTTAGGTTTATTATTGTGTGCGGGGGTTGGGGGTTGGGGGGGTTTCCTTATTTTGAGCTGTCTTGATTGGTCTCTGATTATTTGGGTTTTCTGCTACTGAATTGCTGGACTTATGGTTAGGTTTGTTCTTAATTTTTTTGCTTTTGTATATGTTAACTGTTTAGAATTCATAAGCTCTATTGTTTGCATTTATTTGATGGTATATGGGCATTCAGCTGCCCTAGGATTGTGTGGTTCGCGGCAATTAGCGCAGTTTGCTGTTATTTTGTTGCATGGTCCCCTGTGATGTCCCCCCACAGTGTTCGTATCTTGGTTTGTAGCGACATTTGAATGCATTGTGACCTCAGTTTTGGCAATTAGTGCAGAACCGGGGTTTATTTATGTATGATTCTAGTTTGTGAAATACCCCATAGGGGCCAAGTCTAATCAGGGTCGAGAGTAGTAATAGGGAACGATCTACGGACAATGGGAAAATGCATTACAGACACACCTGGGACGATCTACGGACAAGATTTATACGCACAAATGGCGCACCCTGGGACGATCTACGGACAATGGGAATTTTGTATAGCGACAAGAGGAATGGAACAGGTAGGGTGACGTCACGGTACTGGACACTTGCAACAATGTAGCAAGTACCGTGACGTCATGCCACCTGTTTCATTTCTATACAAAGTTTTACGCATTGGCGTTCGTGATTCGCGTTCAATCTATCCTACCCAAATCATACAACTGACTAAAAAAAAATTTAGGTAAGAGAATAATGTTTTTGGGAGTTAAACATAAATTATACAATCGAATAAATTTTTTTTTTTTTTAGGCAAGAAAGAATAAATATCTTTTCGAGGCATGTGAAATCGTCAGCCGACCCTTGGAAAAAGTCTATCAAATTGTGTACCAGAAGAGAGTACGGCTTCCCATCCACTTCCCTTTACCGTACGGTCACGTCGATATTGGCCAGCATATAAAAAGGAACAACGTCCAAGACCGATGGTTCATTGTCACTACCAAAACCAAGCGAGAAAGATGAATCCTTTCAAATAGACACAGTTCAAGTTCTATGATGCTCAAGTGGAGTGCAGTGCTGTGCCTTGCGATGGCAGAGATGCCGTACGCTGTGACCTCAGCGATTCAGTATCACATCATGGGAACTTTGCTATGAGTAGACCAACCATGGAAAGTGATGTTGTGCGTGTCAAACCTGACGGATGCGAAAGCGATGCTACTCGTTATTGTGGACACTTTACTGGTTTTCATGGTGGTTGTCATCATTATGAAACCATGCGGCTACCACCCTACGGATGTCATCCAAAACTGAGCAAACTTCTGCATATTTCACCGTACCCTCATCGAAATGAACCTGTGAAAGATGAATATCCGTTCCCTGTGCGTTTGCCTGAATACTGCAACTATGAAAGTCGATTCGAAACCTTCCGAAGAAAATGTCCAGAATTTCTGGGAGGACCTACTCCCGAAGAATTAGCTAGAGCCGGATTTATTTACTTGGGCGATGGGGATAAAGTCAAGTGCTTCAGTTGCGGTCTGTCACTTCACGAGTGGTAGAAGAAAGATTCCTCTTACCTGGAACATGCTCAATGGTCTCCGGATTGTCACTACCAACCTTTAGTGGGACCTCGTCATTGAAGTGGCATACCATGTCGTTTAAGAAACCAGCTTGGCTAGGAGTCAAACGTTGGACATCACCTAGACAAGCATTTAAACCCAATGTAAAAAATAATATTAAAAGATTACCAAACGAATTGCAAGAAAAGATCTACAAGGAAATTTGACAGGGACTTGCCACAGCCAAATCTCAGTGGGTGACTGTGGAACTTTTATGTCGAGAAATTCACAAGAGAAAATTGACAAAAGTCAACAAACAAACCAGATTTCTCTGGATCAAGGGTGCGTTCTTCCGAATATTCCACTTTAGACCATTTACATCTGAAGATTTTAATGACATTTTTGGCCGATTCCTGGAATGGCAGTGGCAAGAAATTACTCACCACGTCCGATACTTTCTCTCTAGCAGGTATAAAAACTAACTATCATGCCAAGACCTTTATCATTCGTGATACAACAGATTCCGTGGAAAGAAATCAATGACACTATTCAAACGGTAGAGGTTTACCATTGCCTATTACGAGAACTGTGCCCATTGAATTAGGGTCGACGTGTGGTGTGTGTCTTAGTGACTTGCTTTCTGGGATTTCGTTTACCAACCGATTCTTTGTGGACTTTTACGAACAGTACATACCACTCTAAAAACATGAAAGTGATCCCTTTAAATGTACACGAGAGACTCATTCTGCTCAAAGCTTTGCGATTTCATCTTGATACTTCTCGACCTCTACAGGAAAGAAAGATTCGTGAACTTTTAGATACTGAAGATGTTTTACGACGATGTATGTGTAGCTTGTGACTTAAACCCTCACTGGAAAGATGTACGTGACTATAAAAGTTGGGGTTTCGAGGCTTGGGCAAAAGAAGTGGCACACTATGCAACAGATTGGTCTTCCTAAACAACTAAAACGTTCAGTGAAAAAAGTAACTTTTAAACCTGTGTTAGTCACAGTACCAGAAGAAGAACCACTCCCTTCAGGACAGGACAGGACAATCATTGACATCCCCGAAATGCCATTTTGAGAGGACCCCTGTGTGACTTTGCCCAGAGTAGAGACTCTCAGAACATTACGCACTGTCCCTACGAAACCACCTCTTGATCACCACAAATGTTGTACAGAGACTTGTTTATATTCCACTTTGATCGTTTTGATGTGTCTTTTATTCATGTACTTAGCCATTTGGCTTTTATGTATTTTTGTCTTTCGTGTTGTTCACAATTAAAGATGACAATAAACTTGTCCTGAAAAAAGTATAAAAACTCTTGTCTTGTCTGTCTTCCTGTCAAAAGTGATATTCCTTACACTACTACTATTATGGCTATCTCTACTGTCTCTGCTCCCTCTTCCTCCACTTTCAAAGTGATCGACGAACACTTCGATCGTGCTAGTTGGGAGGCCTTGTATCTTCGCCGTCCCTTTAACATGCTCATTGCCGGACCGAGCGGTTCAGGCAAAACCGAATTTGTCAAACGTTTGATCGAACATAAACATCATTTAATCGATCGTCCCCATCAACGCATCGTGTGGTGTTACAAAGAGTGGCAATCGGCGTACAGCCTTCTGCGAGAAAGTCAAGGCGATTCCATCGTGTTTATGGAAGGCATTCCTGGCGAAGACGACGGGATCGTGTCTGACCCTAGTCAAACCCATTTGGTCATCTTTGACGACATGTTAGGAGAAGACGAAGAAGTTATTAAACTCTGGTTTACGCGCAAAGGGTATCATCGTAATGCCAGTGTCATTTGCATCACTCAAAATTTGTTTCACCAAAGTAAAGCCTATCGCACCATCAGTCTCAATGCTCATTGTGTGGTCTTGTTTAAAAGCCCTAGAGATAATTCGCAAGTGCAAGTGTTAGCCAAACAGTTAGGAACGCCTTGGCTGACTCATGCGTACGACGATGCCACTCAAATCCCACACGCTTATTTACTCGTGGATTTAAAACCCACCACCCCCGACTATTTGCGATTTCGTGCCCATCTGTTTCACCACTGGTGCCAAGACGGAGGGCCTGTCGTGTACACGTCCCCGTCGTCGACTTAACCACAACCACCAAAAAAACTCTATAAAAACCTTGGTCACTTTGGCTCTGTCTCACACATCGTCAACATGACGTCCCTTCAGTCTCATATTCCCATCAAACTGATTCGTGCCTTGTACGGTATCAGTCGCGAAAAAAATCCACAAATACGTGCTCGTGTCTTTAAAGCTAGTCTCAAAGAAGTCTTACGATGATTTACGGTGACAGCACGTCAATTGCTGCAAGGCATCATGCAGATTCCACATCAAACCAAACTCTTTTTTGACAGAAACAAAGTCGCCTTGACGCAACTGGCCGATTATCGCATCGACACACAAACCAAAAAGTAAATCATTTTGAAACCTGGAGGTAGCGGTTCTCTAGGAGGTGTCATCATTCGTTCCCTCTTAAAATGGGATCCCAATGCTCCCAAAGTTGTTCCCAAGAAAAAAAGTCACTCCCCGACGTACCCAGAAGAAAAAGAAAAAGAGCAGCGGTGTCAAGACCAGGTCACAGCCACAGGAAAAGAAAAAAGAAAATTCCACACAAAACAGCCTCTACTCGCAAAAGAGCGTCTCCAAAAACTTCTCCTCCAGCGGTGACACCCTCTTCCACTTTAGCGGCGGTGGCCGCTGCTCACAAAGTACCTGCCCCCAAAATTAAAGTCCAAGAAAGATCGGGAATGTTTCAGAGTTTACTGGATTTGTCCAAGCAAGAACTGCCCCGATTTAGTCCGTTGCGAACTCCTCAACGTCGAGTGATACCTGTCATCAAGTTAATACGACGTAAAGACAATCAGTGGCGACTCATTCCAGTATAAAAAAGACCTGAGGCAAACAATAGGGATCTTTGTTTTTGTGCTGCTGAACGCCCAAAAGATGTCCCCTCCAATAAGTGCACACAGTTACCATCGTGTTCCTTCTTCTGTTCAAAAAGGAAAAAGAAAAGAAAAAATAAAAGGACTGCCCCCTCGTTTAGCCAAATATTGGGACATGTTGTCTGTCCTGTCCAAAGCTCCTCCACCCATGCGAAAACAACTCATTCAAACTACTTCCAAAGACGTCATCGATACCGTGTGCGAATGTTGTCTGAATGTCTTGAAAGGTACGATACCTTTGTCTAAACACCAGAAAGAATGCTTAGCCAAACATAGACACGTTCTTCGCCAAATGGTCCAAAAGAAAATACCCGTTGGTCAAAAGAAATAGACGTTGGTGCAACGCGGAGGAATTTTGCCCTTTTTGCCCATGTTGCTGAAAGGAGTAATGGGAACAATAGCAGGACCCTTGCTGAAAGGAGTATTGGGAACGATGAGAAACATCCTGGGATGAAGATAGAAAGGTCCAAGAAGATAAAAGGAGGACTCTGGAGTCAAACAATCTCAGACGTGACCCTTGAACTCTGATGGAAGGACGAAAACTGACTTTAGTCCCTTACAAACGATGGATGGAATACCATCGTTGGCAAGAACAACGGACCCCGCATTTACCTCCCAATCCTCATTTGACCGAGATGTCACAGTTACAACACGAATTGCAATCGTTGATTGATCGCAGAGATTTGTCAGAAACGGAAAAATCGCAACGGTACGGTCAATTGTTGCAACGACTGCAACTCTTTCACCAGAAAGCTTTAGACGAAACAGCTCTACCCACTCTGAAAGATTTTAAGACTCTGATGAAAAGTCCTTCACCACCACTGTTACATGTAGGCTCGTACAAATGTAACAGAAGAAAAGAGTGAAGTCAACAAGCTTTGTATATTTTAACAAAATAATTTATTTCCCTAGAAAACAATGTAAAAATTGGTAAATAGGACTTACAGTTTGTGAATATAATCCAAAATTTGATCCTAAGAATGAAAACACAAGTCCTATCACTAAATAGTTCTATTAGAATCCAGGTTCGAATCTCGACGACGTACAAATATGGAAGGCGATGACGTCAGATGTGGTCCAATGTACGAATATCAACAATTCCTCAATTGAATCACAGTTTTTGTTTCCGAATAATTCCAGAATAAATTTCCATGAATATCTTTCAGAATTGTTTATAAAAAAAAAAGTCAACTTGTTGAGTTTCCAGGAGAATAAATTATTAAATCCAAAAATCAGATGAAAAACAAACAATCTGGCAACAAATAAAAAATAACACCTTGTTCCTTCAAGATGTTAAAACGACTCTGACATAAGAGTATTAAGAATGCGTATTTAAACCCCAAAAACATCATTTCAAGTCTCGCGAGATGGGTCATGTGGTCTCTTACTACAATAAATCTATCACGTACGCCAGTGTAATCCCACTTAAAAACCAATAATAAATAAACGTTGTTTACACATGGTGATCACGCAAGGAAAGTATGGCCCTGATACTGACCAATCATTTTAACTGCCTGTTTACAAACTTCCGCAACCTAAGACGAACTAGGTTAACTAAAAATAATTCTCATGTAACACCTTTTACGTCTTAGATAAATAACATTTAGTAAAAGAAAATATCGAATTACTGAAAAAGAATTTCAAATCCTTTCAATAATCATTACAATAAAATGTAATGAAACAAAAATAAAATAAAAAAGAATTTTAAAACTAACACACAAACAGTTTAATTACATATACGTAACAACCACCCCCAGCGGTCAACACAGACGCAACCCCACGGATGCCTGAGGAAGAAGAGACACGAGAAGTCTTTCAAACACCGTCAGCAGCTCCCATCACTAGTAAGATTGCAGCGTCCTTGTTGACCCCTACCCCTACACCACAACGAGAAGAACTGAAAGCTTGGGTTAAAAGATGATGTCCACTCCTCCTTCGACAGAAATGAAAAAGAAAGAAGGGAAACCAGAAGTGAAAAAAAAGAAAAGAACACCAAAGACATCCCATTACCACCACCACCACCACCACTACCTTCAACTTCTACACCCGTGGCACATGGGACACGTAAAGCCGTTTCTAAACCACCCCATCGTCCCATTCAGAGTAGCATCAGTGAAGAGTGGATCACTTACTTAAAAAAATGGAGGTGTTAGCCAGTATTTACTACGATCCAGCCCATCCCGCAGGTTACGGAGGAGTTCAGAAATTGTATCGTGCTGCCAAAACTCGACTGAAAAGTATCCGTTTACCTCATGTGCAACGATGGTTACAAGAACAAGCCACGTACACCTTACACAAACCCATTCGACGAAAATGTTACAGAAGTCGCACCCGAGTGGGGAGCATCGATCATCAATGGCAAGCTGATTTAGCCGATGTCTCTCATTTAGCCACCTACAATCGCGGCTACAAATATTTTTTTTTTTGTGTCATCGACGTCTTATCCAAATTTGCTTGGGTTGTGTCATTGACTTCCAAATCGAGCAGTGAGTTAGTGCGAGCCCTCCAACTCGTGTTGAAACAAAGCGGTCGTCACCCTCTTCGATGGCAAACCGACAAAGGCACCGAATTTCTGAACCAAGCTTTCCAAAAAGAATTGAAGAAACGTGACATTCATTTTTCCACCACCGAGAATCCCGAAACCAAAGCCAGCATCGTGGAACGTTTTCAACGCACCTTGAAAGAACGCATGTGGAAATATTTTACGCATCAACACACTCTCAAGTACATCGACGTCTTACCACACCTCGTCCAAGCGTACAAGCAATCTTGCCATCGAAGCATCGGACGTGCCCCCCAAGAAGTGACTCCTGACAACGACGTGACTGTCTTCGAGCGCCTGTTTGGTACGTCCTCAACGGTGACTGTCCCAAAGAAAGCTGGAGTGTTGGCAGCAGGAGCTTGGGTGCGTATTGGCAAAACCATACGCACTTTCGACAAAGGTTACTTACCCAACTGGACCACCGAATTGTTTCGTGTCACTGAACGAGTGCGTGGCCATTATCCTCCCGTCTATAAATTGGAAGACACGAAAGGCGAAGTGTTAAAAGGAATGTTTTACTTCCCCGAATTACAACGTGTGACCAAAAAAGAAGACGAAGTGAACGAGATCGAAAGCATTCTTGATCAAAGAACTCGTAAACTGGGAAAAAAACGTGTCAAAGAAGTCAAACTACGTTGGAAAGGATATCCTCCCAGTTTTGACTCTTGGATCAACGCTTCGCAAATCATCGACTATAAAAAGAAGTGACCATCATGCCCTTCAACACAGCCTCAGCTACCGCAGTGACCACTCCTTCGCCCAGCTCTTCTCTGCAAGATGTATAAAAACAACCCTTGTGAGTGTGGTGTGGAGAACGTGTGCCTAAAACGCAAATCGTCTTTTTCTGCCAAATCTTTGTGGTGTATTGTGTCATCGGTGTTGCCATTGGCAATTGGAGTTTGCAACAAAGAGACAAACAATTGTGGACCATTTTCTCAGCAGTTTCATCGGTTACCTTCTCCCCAATCTTTCCTTGAAATATTCCTCGAACGGGAACAACGACGGGAGCCTTGCGTCCAACCTCAGTCCCCCTTCCAATAGGCACCATAACAATCCTCTTTTAGAAACTCCTCTGACTTTCAGCGACCTCTCCGACAATAGAACTCTGGAATTATGAATTTACCAATTTTATTTGACGTTACCCAGTTACAGTTCCATGGAGGTGTTTCCCCATAATACCTTATCCTGTTACACGGCCAAATTACCTTAAGCCATCCAATTGGACCACGAAGCCCATTGGGAAGTGGCTTTAGTGGAAATGATTCACCGTACACAAATCCTACATATCCTTCCAAATTAAAACACTTTTTAGATGGAAGTTCATGGCGAGCAAGTGCAACAAAACTTGGACGAACGCACCACTTCAAGTGACTCTATGAAAACACAAGACCCCAAAACTAAACGGTTCATCTATCTGTTGACCATTCCTGCAGGTTATTATTTTAGCGGACAACATTTGGTGAACACGATTTCTACCAAATTCAATGCCGTGTTTGGCAAAGCCGTGGAGAGAACCAGAAAAGGTATCACCCACGAGTACCACAAAATAGTTCGTCGCCTACTCATCAAATTTTCAGAGGACAAAGTATTGGCCATTACATTTTGCCCTGAATTGTATGATATTTTGGGTGGAGATACCAAGTTGATCAACATGAAAAACGAAATACTAGCCATTACTGGCAACTTGGATTTTGCGAAATATTTTCGATTCCCTGTAGAAATGAACCAAAGACTGAATTTGATTTTTGTGTATTCCGATGTGGTGGAGTACAACGTGTCATTCCTTTCAAAGTGGATTCTGCCACAAACGCTGACGAGGAAGGTGGAAACACCTATCACGTTCACCGCGAATTTGTACATCCTCACTATTTGCCCGTCAGTAAGTCATATTTCGACACTGTCAACATTACTATAAAAGGTGATCTAGGACAAAATATTCCATTTACCAAAGGGAAAGTCACAGTGAAACTCCATTTTCGAAAACGATTATTCCAACCCCTTGTCAGTCATGTATCCTGTGTACCAAGGAGTCGCTCGACAACGATAACATGGTTTAGGAGATATGCTAAAATCGGCATTTCGTACAGTGGTTCCCGTTTTGAAACCGATGGTGACACGGGGATGGCCCACCTTGAAAGATGCCGCGTTGACGCAAGGCAAAGAATTTCTCCAAAATGTCATCATTGACAAACAAAACCCCAAAGAAGCTTTCTTGAGAGCAGGCAAAAATGTCTTGCTTCAAACGGGTAAAGACATTTTGGGCCGACGAGAAACTCCTATAAATGCTCTGGACGCTGCCGAGTCAGGCATTTCTGCTTCCCTGACGACACAGCAAGGACAAGGCAGAAAAAGACGACGAAGACACCCCTTGAAAGGACTTCACACTCCCAGTGCTAGAAAGACTAAGAAAAGAAAAACCGTCCGAGACTTAGACATTTTTGATTATTAAAAAAATTACAGAGAGAAAATGATGCACCGAGAGTCTTGCGCCTGTTCCAAGTCGGAACTGAGTCTGTTTGCCATGCCACCCACCATGATGACGATGCAAAAATCCCAATGGGTCGAATTTCATCCCGTCTCCTCTTTGACGGATTCAGCTCCCATCGAGTTTGAAATCAAAGGACAGCCCGAAGATTATCTCGATCTGAATAGCAGTTACTTGTACCTGAAACTGAAAGTGATCAAATCGGACAACACCAATCCGGGAGAGAATGTTAGAGTAGCTCCCGTCAACAATTTCATGCATTCCTTGTTCAGCGAAGTGGATTTGTACTTGAATAACAAACTGGTCAGCAGTAGCATGGATACTTACCCTTACCGAGCGTACCTGGAAAATCTCTTGGCGTACGGAAAAGAGGCCAAGAACACTCATCTGGATGCTTGCGTGGTTTGGAAACGTGACACCGCAGGTGAGACCAAGTTAAACGACACAGCCCTGACAGCAGATGACGATCGTCACAATGTGGACTTTAACGACCGTCGAAAGAAAAAATCCTGCAAGGTCGTAGTTTAGAACTGATGGATCGTTTGCATTTGGACATGTGGTTGCAAGAAAAGTAATTGCTGAACGCAGTGGATATTCGCCTGAGACTCCATCTCAGCAGTGTCGCTTTCCATTTGATGGCTAATGCCAACGAGTACAAAACCATCATTCAAGAAGCCAGACTTTACGTGCGTCGTGTAGAAGTGTTACCTAAAGCGGGAAACGACATCAGTCAAACATTGAGCAGAACGACCGCACAGTATCCATTACGACGCGTAGAAGTGAAAACTTTCACTATTGCTGCTGGACTCCGATCCAAAATCGAAGATCATCTGTTCCAAGGAGAGTTACCCAAACGTTTAATCATTGGTATCGTCAGCAACGCAGCCCTCAACGGAGCCCACGATCAAAATCCTTTCCAGTTTAAGCACTACAAAGTGTCCAAGATCGAAGTCAGTCGCGATGGCAAGACCTTGTGTACCAGACCTTTCGAACCTAACTTTGCCCAGGAGAATTACTTGAGATCGTACTTGTCCCTGTACGAAGCTACCGGACAGCTAGAAACCAACACCAGTCACAGCATTTCGTACGAAGATTATGTCGGAGGTTACAGCTTGTGGGCATTTGATTTCACTCCAGACCAAGGCAGCGACGAGGGACATTTCCACCCTATAAAATCCGGTCAACTGCGTGTGGAACTTCAGTTTACAAAAGCTCTCACCGAGACGGCCAACGTCATCCTGTATGCCGTATTCGATAATACCATAGAAATCAACAGTTTGAGAGAAGTCATTCTAGAATATTAGAAGCTATGGAAGACTCTTATCCCTCTTTGAACAGTAGAAAATCTTTGGAAATGGAATGGGAGGATACCGTGAAAGCAGAACCCCAAGACAAAGATGAAGAGGACAAGTTTGTCACGTCCAGATGGCCAGAACAAGAACAGCAATTAGTGTCCTGTTTTGCTAAACACCTGGCGGATAAAATTACGGAATTGACCAAGAAAGATTGCTATGGATGTCAAAACGATGATCCCAGTCAAATTCAACACGATAAATGTCTGATGATGAGCCAAGAAGGAAAATTAGAGGAGTATCTGGACGAAGCTTGGAGTCTCATCTCGGAAGAAGCAGTGTTGCATCAGTGGTATAAAGGCTTGCGTGATCATTACTACCCTCCACTGACTACTCTAGAGATCTATCGCATCGAAGCTCTCTTAGCCCAGAGTGAGGAGACGAAACGAAGAAACGGTTACTTGACAGAGATTTTCAAACAAAAAGTCAGAATTGAATTGATGACTTATCATTACCTGTGAAACAAACAAGAAAACAAAAATGGATACCTGGGAACTTTATTACCTTTTGAACAACAGTTCGTACACTGCTTCTTGGAATCCTGTCGTGTGTGCTAAAGATGAACTACCTCGTCGCAAACCTCAAGACCATCAAGCTTATGTCATCAACACGGACGACAGTCACCTCCCAGGAACCCACAGGGTAGCTGTCTACTTCCCTCAAGAGGATTGTGTGGAGTATTTGATTCGTATGGATTACCCCCTTTGGAAGACGACATCACTGACTTTATGAGAAGAAATGCCCAGACGACACGATTCAATAATGTGAAATTACAAGGCACATATTCCATGGTGTGTGGACAATATTGTGTGTATTTTCTTCATCAACGTAGTCTTGGATATCCGTTAGAACATTTAGGGACTTATTTTGATCGTCACTCTTCTAGAAACGATGAAAAAGTAGATCGATGGTTTTGTGACCATTATGGTTATGTCTTGTCTTTAGCTAGGAAACGTAGTGTACATCAATGGTCTCATGACTTCCATCAGTGGAAATCTCACATAATTTCACAACGTTGTCAACCTTGTCAAAAAAAGTTTGTTTTATATTATTGTTACTTGTTAGTGGTTAGTTGTTTGTTGAATAAAAAATGTTGTGTTTTGAAAAAAAAATGTGTCTGTCGTTTGTTTTCAAAAAGCACTGTGAATATATGCTCTTTAACTTCTCTCTATCCCTCATCATGACATTCGCTATCATAACGTTTCGACACTAAAACCGAATAGGGATGTTTTCTATAGCGTCCGCGTTTGAACCATATAAAGCGGGTTGGTCTCCAGTCTGGCTATTCACTGTTGACTCGTCAAGCTATGAACATGCCTTCCAGATTAGCCAAGCTGAACGAAGCTTACGTGAATTTACATCGTGTCAGGCTAAACCTGATATCGAAGCCTGAAGAGATAGAGAATGTCAGGATGTTATAAATAGCCCAAGGCCTTGTAGAAGAGGTCTTCAGAGAAGAAATCAAGAAAGAACAAGAAGAATGGACAGAGAAGTACAGACTTCAGAAGCAGAGAGAACAGCAAAAACAACAGCAGCAACAGCAAGAACCAGACAGAGGTTTTGTTGACTGTCATGTGGACACCAAGTAGTTCTCCTTCTCTTTCTGCAGAAGCAGGCCGTATCGTATAAGAAATCCTGACGCCAGACGGGGACGCAATCTTAGACAGTAAAAACGATTGCCATCACTCCCCGTCAACAAAAACAGCCCTTTTCAGGGCTGCCCCAATACTCTAGAAAAGAGATATTAGTTCAATTGCCAATTTGTGTGACTGTAGAGTAGTGTGACTATAAACACTCACTCCTTTATTGTGTGGTGTGTGTGTGTGTGTGTGCGTGTGTGTGTGTGTGTGTGTGTGTACGTACGTTTGTGTGGGTAGTAGATATGGTGTGTTTTTCTTCTCTTCCATTCTGTGTGGATAGTAGAATGTGTGTTTGTGTGCGTGCGCCTACGTTTGTGTGGATAGTAGAGTGTGTGTTTATATCCGTTCGCGTACGGATAGTAGAGTGTATGTTTGTGTGCGTTCGCGTACGTTTGTGTGGACAGTAGATATGGATGTGTTTTTCTTCTCTTCCCTTCTTTGTGGATAGTAGAATGTGTGTTTGTGTGCGTTCGCGTACGTTTATGTGGATAGTAGATATGAGTGTTTTTCTTCTCTTCCTTCGTTTGTGTGGATAGTATAGTGTTTGTTATATGCATTCGCTTACGTTTGTGTGAATAGTATATGTGGTGTGTTTTATGCGTTCCCGTACGTTTGTGTGGATAGTAAGTATGGTGTGTTTTATGCGTTCGCATCCGTTTGTGTGGATAGTAGATATGGTGTGTTTTTCCTCTCTTCCCGTTTGTGTGGATAGAATAGTGTTTGTTATATGCATTCGCGTCCGTTTGTGTGGATAGTAGATATGGTGTGTTTTCTTCTCTTCCTTCGTTTGTGTGGATAGTATAGTGTGTATTTTATGCGTTCGCGTCTGTTTGTCTGGATAGTAGATATGGTGTGTTTTATGCATTCGCGTCCGTTTGTGTGGACAGTAGATATGGTGTGTTTTTCCTCTCTTCCCTTCTGTGTGGATAGTAGAGTGTGTGTTTGTGTGCGTTCGCGTACGTTTGTGTGGATAGTAGATATGGGTGTTTTTCTTCTCTTCCTTTGTTTGTGTGGATAGTATAGTGTTTGTTATATGCATTCGCTTACGTTTGTGTGAATAGTATATGTGGTGTGTTTTATGCGTTCCCGTACGTTTGTGTGGATAGTAAGTATGGTGTGTTTTATGCGTTCGCATCCGTTTGTGTGGATAGTATATATGGTGTGTTTTTCCTCTCATCCCTTTTGTGTGGATAGTACAGTGTTTGTTATATCCATTCGCATTTGTTTGTGTGGATAGTAGGTATGGTGTGTTTTCTTCTCTTCCTTCGTTTGTGTGGATAGTATAGTTTGTGTGTTTTATGCATTCGCGTCCGTTTGTGTGGATAGTAGGTATGGTGTATTTTATGCATTCGCGACAAAGACCCTTTTCAGGGCCACTCCACTGCCTCAAAAATTTATTCTTTCTTGCCTAAAATAGGAAAAAAATTATTCGATTGTATAATTTATGTTTAACTCCAAAAACATTATTCTCTTACCTAAATTTTTTTACTCAGTTGTGTGATTTGGGTAGGATAGATTGAACGCGAATCACGAGCGCGAATGCATAAAACTTACTATACTATTCACTGACACGAACGCCAATGCATAAAACTTTGTATAGAAATGAAACAGGTGGCATGACGTCACGGTACTTGCTACATTGTTGCAAGTGTCCAGTACCGTGACGTCACCCTACCTGTTCCATTCCTCTTGTCGCTATACAAAATTCCCATTGTCCGTAGATCGTCCCAGGGTGTGCCATTTGTCCGTATAAATCTTGTCCGTAGATCGTCCCAGGTGTGTCTGTAATGCATTTTCCCATTGTCCGTAGATCGTTCCCTATTACTACTGTCGAGAGAGGTGCTTTTGACTCAATTACAGCCTTTGTTGTTGCCTGCCCTTTACGGTTCTTGAGTCTGTGTGCTTTTTCTACGTCTTCTCCATTCTCTTTCTGTTTTTTTTGTGAGTGTTTGGTTGTCCGTATCCTTGTTATGTCCTTTCAGTTTTAGTATTGCTTTAAAGTTTGTTGTTTGAGGAGGTTTGGTGGGGTCATTGCTAGTTTTGGGTTTAGGTTCGATTATTGGTTTTGGAGGGATTGGGTTTTGTGGGGTTAAGTTATTTAGTTTCCTTTGGATTTTGTTGTGTCTCTCTACTTTTATTTTAATATGTCCTATGTTTTCAATTGACAAATATTTCTCCACCTGGCTTAGAGTGCTATATTGAATGATTAAATAGTTGGTATTTGGCCATATCATATTGAATTGCCCTTGATGAACTCTTAGCAGTCTTCCTGTTATGTTGCAGGAGCTTGGACTGAGTATCTGGTTGGATCTGCTACTTACAGAAAGAGTATGTTCCGGGGAGTGGTATTGTAGCTTATTTCTATAGTAGTTGTTCTGGTAGTTGTTATTTCCTACATTGTTGCTCCTATATTCGTTTGAGTTAGTTGAGGTTTTTGTTCTCGTGGGTAGTTTTCCTTTTCCTATGTAAGTGTAGTTTTCTTTGGGCCTATCCTTAGTGGTGGAGCGGCGTATCTTTTTTTTATTTTTATTTTTTAAGGATGTTGTTGGAACAGCCATCCGATGAGATCCCTGAGCGGCCAGGTATTTGGCTATTATGGACTTTTACCTTTTCTTTTTTGTTAGAGTCTTCCTGTTGGTGATTGTTTTGATTATCTGATTTGTTTGATTTTGTTGTATTTGGTGTTGGGGAGGCTGCGTTTAAGTTGGTTGGGGTTGTTAAATTTTGCTCTCTTTGGTTGGTTGTTGTTTTGCTGACTGTAGCTTGACTTTGTTGTGCTTGAGTTGGATTAGAGTTGGATTAGAGTTGGATTAGAGTTAGATTAGAGTTGGATTAGAGTTGGATTAGAGTTAGATTAGAGTTGGATTAGAGTTGGATTAGAGTTAGATTCGAGTTTCTTTGTTATTTAGCATCCGATTGGTAGTTTTGTCGGAGATTGTGCCAGTAATTGGAAGGTTGGTGGGTGTGCAGTTTTAGGATTTTGGTTATGTTCAATTTGGGGAGAATATGTTATCCACATATAGCATGGGCAAGGTATCGTCAAGTTCTTCGTATTCATAGGTTTTATTTGGATCTTTAAAGGTTGGCGGTGATTCCGAACTTAATCCATCCTTTGCTGCTTGTATCAGAGTGGTTGGGGAGCTTGTTGTGAATTTGAGATCTTTTCTGTTTATTGGTTTGATTGTTGGGCTTGCGCTATCGTCCAATTGTCCCATTATTAATGTTGAGCTGCTAATGCTCATCTGGGAATTAGTTGGATGATTGCAGGCGGCCATTTTTTGGAGGGTGTTGATTTTCCTGACGGTATTTTTCCTTGCGTTAAGCGCCATTTTGTTTGCATTCCATTGTTGAGACATTTTCAGTTTATGCTTTCAAGGTCAGTGTAGTGGTTTGATCAAATCGGGATTCCAAGCCAAACTGGAACCCCTATGTTACGAGGCACTTGAATAGAGCCCTAAAAAGGGCTGTTTAATTGTATCGGTTAGAATGTACCGCGGTATGCTTCTTCTTCACATTCAGCCACAGTACGTAGATCTTCATAGCATTGTGCCGGTAATGTTTCAAGCCCATACAGCTCCGTGAGTTGCTCTGCTGCTTCAATTAAATAGGCTAACGAGCTGTTTTCATATGCATCCCGGTTGTACTGACTCTCAGCATCATGGTTCCAAATTGCCATTGTTGTGGCCTTGGTTTGCTTGTTTTCAGAGATCTCCATCCTAGGTATTTAACTGCACTGATGAAATGGGTAGCTTTTTTTTCATCCTCAAGCGTTTTTCCTAATCCTAGGTCCAGGAGTCTCTGTCGGTCTGGATCCAATTTTTCTTCCTCTATGTTTTATTCAGTTTCACTATCCTCGTCACTAGTAGAGGAACAGAATTCAGTCGTTGCTTTAATTGCCGCTGCATAACAAGTGAATTTGGACTGTTGTGTAGCCATTTGATGTTTTACCGCTGTTCTAGTTGTGGTTTGCTGTTGTTGTTGTTGTTGTTGTTGTTGTGTGTGTGTGTGTGTGTGTGTGTGTGTGTGTGTGTGTGTGTGTAAATTACGTCGCGAATGATGATGATGATAATTTAATTATAGTCGCTTTCGCACAATTGTGCAATGCGCGACGTTTTTTATTCCTGCATGGCAGGATGTTAAATTATTCCTGGGGAAAGGAATTAGAGCCTCATTCCTCAGGCATTTGTGCACTCACAGAGTGCTGATAAATTATGCCCAAAACGACCTGATTGAGTCCACTAGCTGGTGAATTGACTTGAATACTGGAGAGTAAAGTGTATAACTTTAAACTACAACAGTACATTCATCATTATAAGAGAGTCTCGTTGGTATCACCGGACTATCTTTCTTCTTCCACGTATGGGGTCTCCAGTCCGCATTTGTGGCTTTGTGGCTTGTTTTACCCGCTCCGTCGTGCCAGTCTGCCACAGCACCAGCCAGCGCTCTGAGGCAACCTTGAGTTGAAATAGACCCAACACGCACTCAAGATTTCAGTCTGTACAGTACAGCGATACCAGGTGTTAACCAAAGCAGAATGAGACGCCAGTCGCGATTGGTCGGCGACTATGACGTCACATCGGGACATCTGGTGTTTAGATGGCTGGAAATTGCTCCACATCTCCGTCATGGTACGGGAGTCCCAGCGATGAAAAGAGGAAAAAGGACTCGGCAGCCGGCGCGAAGCTATGGATGTCGTCAAAGCCCTGAAACGCCAGTCCGTACTTAATTTTTCAAATTCAGTCCAGTTGTACTAATGGACAGACAAATAATTCAATGATGTGTAAGCCACCTGTGCAATTAACCAAATCAAACAAGTTACTAATTTCATTATCAATTGCATTCAAAGTTGGAATTTAGTGTACAGAGTGTACATAAATATTCCTAAAATGTGCCAATCAGCTAAGTCGAAATGACTCGTACATTTTTGTATCACGCATAATTTAAATAAAGAATAAATTTTGATGGCGGTAACAAAAGGATCAAATCAGGTTAGAGAAAAGTACGGCGCGAATTATTATTAAGTTTGAATTATAGTGGCTTTCGTACATTAAGTACATGTGCCACTTGATAATGCCTGCACAGCAGGCTGTTAATTATTCCTGGGGGGAAGGAATTCGTGCCTCACCCCCGGGCGTTACTGCACTCAAAGAGTGTTGCTAATTAAACCATCAGGTCGTGGGTCAACTAAGTCCCAAACGACCTGATTGAATACGCCAGCTGGTGAATTGACTTGAATAGTGAAGGGTAAAGTGCTTAACTTTTAACCTCAACAGTACACTCCTCAGCAGAAGAGGAGACCCGTTGGCATACAGAAACTACCGGACTATCTCTCTTCATCCCGTAGGGTCTCCAGTCCGCCCATGCAACATGTTATACCATGCACCCACAGCCACAGCACCAGCTAGCGCTCCGGGCTATCTTGAGTGGGAATAGACCCAACACGCACTCAAGAAACTTTAGTGTGCAGTCCAACCTACAGCACTACCAGGTGTCAACCGAAGCAGTATGAGACGCCAGTCACGATTGGTCGGCGACTATGACGTCTCATCTAGGCATACGGCGCCAATGAGAGAGAGAGAGAGAGAGAGAGAGAGAGAGAGAGAGATATTTTGGATTATAGTGGCGTTCGCTCCAATTGGGCATATGCCACTGGTTAATGTCTGCACAGCAGACTGCTAAATTGTTCCTGGGGGAAGGAGTCCGAGCCACATCCCTCAGGCGTTAATGCTCTGAAAGAAAGCTGTTAAATGTAGCCGTCAGATAGCGGAACAATAAGTTCCAAGCTACCTGAATAGAAGGCTTTCAAGAGTGGGATTAGACCCAACACGCACTCAAGTTAAATTTAGAATGGTTATCCAATCTGAGGCTCTCTTGAGTGGGAATAAACCCAACAAGCACTCAAGTAAACTTTTAGTCTGTCTACAGCGGTGCCAGGTGTCAACCATAACAGTATGAGACGCCATTCGCGATTGGTCGGCGAATATGACGTCATATCGGGACACCTGGAGTTAAGACGGGTGGAAATCGTTCCACATCTCCGTCCATGTACGAGAGTCTGAGTGAGGAAAATGAGGAAAAGTGTTTCGGCAGCCGGTGCGATGCGAAGCCATGGATGCCTTGTACGCTCCAAAACGCCTGTCCGTACTTATTTCAAATTCAGTCCAGTTGTACTAATGGACATATAAAATAATCCAATAATGTGTGAGCCACGTGTGCAATTAACAAAATTAAATAAGTTACTAAATTTCATTAAAATTTAATTCAAAGTTAGAATTTAGTGTACAAAGTATACATAAATATTCACAAAATTTACCAATCAGCTAAGTCAAAATGACTAATACAATTTGTATCACGCATAATAAACAGGAGTAAATTTTGACGGTGGTAACGAAAGGATCAAATTAGAGCTACAACAAAGAGATATGGTCAAAAAGGTTTTCGAGCCAAAATGAAAACCTACTACATTCACCCAGGCAAAATGGACAGGTTGCTCGGCCTTTACAATCAGAGTCCAAGGATGTCAAGGCTTTTCCCTGATTTGGACTCCACTGGGCTTCAGGATGGCTAGTTTCCATCCGTGGCCAACACCCTAAACCGCAGACGAAGGCCGCCATTCCTGACCAGTCATGTTGGCTTTCCGGTATCAGCATTTGTACTGTACTAATATGCACCAGACGAGCAAGGTTTGATATTTCAATGTCGTTGGGTGGGTAGGTGAGCCATTGTCTCGATGGGTTCATAGTTGGGTCACTGCGGGCGTGCTGCACATATAGGGGCCACGCTTCTTTTTCTTCTTTGTTAGTCATGGCCCATATGCAGCACAGTTTTTCCGATCCCTTCTCTACCCATTCGGAAGTACTGGTACAGCACTGCCCCCTCCTCCTGTTCTTCCCCATACGACAATGCAGGCTGCGCTCCGGTGTGTTGCTCCCTTGACGACCACTGGGTGAATGAATGATGAATGATGAGCATGATGAATGAATGACGGCGCCAAAGGATTGGATTTTGGATTAAAGTGGCGTGAGCACATATTGTGCATGTGCCACTATTTAATGCCTGCAAGGCAGGCTGTTAAATATTCCTGGGAGAGGGATTCAGAGCCACCTCAAGCATTAATGCACTCAAGGAGTGCTGTTAAATAAGCCTTCAGGCAGCGAAACAGTATGTTCCGTGCTGCCTGAATGTTAGGCTTGTCACGAGTGGGGATAGACCCATCACGCACTCATGTTTCAGCCGCTATTTACCAATCTGTGTTAATGAGTGGAATCTGAGGCATACACTTATATTTGGCTGGGTGTATTTATGCATGCATTGCACGCTGTTAAATTGAATGTCCGGTCGAGGCAAGGGAGGATGCAGGTTGGCAGGTAGGCGGAATCCATATGGAAAGTGCTTGTTGTCTCCGGGTTGTTGGTCTAAATTATGCCTTGCACGAATTTTGAATAGTCAATGTATTTATTGCCGAAAAAGGTTGAATTGGATTGAATTGTAAATACTCTGTGCTGTTTTGAGAAAGAGGTACCTCAGATGACAGCCATTAGAATGTTATTATTTGTATTTGTCACATTGTGTGACTGGCCCTGATGGTCCTGGGCTTAGACCATCTTATATAAGCTATTGGTTTGGGGTCCTAGATAACATCCTTGGCTTTAGCAGGGCCTATCGGTCTTGGGTTGGCTGGGTGTGTTTGGGACCGTGTATGTACGTAAATTGTTTATTTGCCACCTTGTGCGGCGGGGCCTGATGGTCATTGGGATTTGACCACCTTATATGATTCTATTTGGGGCCATACTGTAGTTCATATAGCTGGTTTACGTTGCCACTTGTGTGGCGGGCCCTGATGGTCCTGGTGTATGGACCACCTTATAATATCTAGATTTGGGGACATTCGTAATGGGGTGGCTGTCATCTTTGGTAATTAGGCTTCAGGATGTGTTAGTTAGGTAAGAATATAGTGTTAATTAGGTAGAATAAGGGTTAATTAGGTAGAATAAGGGTTAAGAAATTAAGAATGATGAGTGTTATAGGAGTTATAAGGAAGATTGCTTTTTTTTAATTGAGAGAGAGAGTATTGTAGTAGTGGTGGTGCGGTTAGTCTGCAGGTGTTTTGGCTTGGATTCCATATTCTATTCTGCTGTCGTTGATTTTCCGGATTATGTTGCTGCAAGTTCATGTGTAGTGTTTCTTTATTTACACGTTTGGACCTTGATTTTTCCCCTATTTGCTTGGTTTTTGTTCTGCACGATTGTCTCTGCTGAATAATCGACTTATCAGAGACTCTCATGCATACTACTGAATTAGAGTTATTTCGATGTGAAACCCTATTTATATGGATTGAGTTTGAGGAAATTTTTGTTTTGATTTTAATCTGAGCGAATGTCTCCGCTGAATAATCAGGTCCCCATCGACTTTTCGGAAACACCCATGCAGTCTGCTGTGTTTTAATTTATTTAATGTGAGACCCTATTTATATATTGTGGCCTAAATTTCCCCTATTGTGATTGGTTCTAAGCTGCACGAGTGTCTCCGCTGAATAATTAGGTCCCCGATGACTTTTCAGAGGCACCCATGTAGATTTGTGATTGTTATTTGTAGGTTTATTTTTATTGTAAAGTTATATTTTTCCCCTAAGTCCGGATTCATTTAAGAATTTTAGGATGTTATTATATGTTAGATTCATATTGGGGTTGTTTTTTCCCTATGAATTCCGGATAAGTTTTTGGGGATCCAATTTCTTTTTGGGCTATTTGCAATTTGTTTCTAGCCTCTAGATATTGAAAGCAGTTATTAAAGATATGTTGGAGATCCTCTATGGTAAGAAAGTTCTCAATCCAGTTGAACATGCGTCCAGTAATTCCGAAGTGATTAAGTTTGCAATCAATCCTTTGGTCCAGTCAAGGTCGAATGCCTTTTCACGATCGAGGAAAACAGCTATGAGATGTCTGTCTGATTTCCTTTTTGTGTTGAATGCAAGTTTTATGTCAGCTTCGAGTCTCAGTAATTGGTCAGTGGTAGACCGCTTGTTACAAAAGCCACACTGGGTTTCTGATAATAAGTTGTTGTTTTCTAAATGGTGTTTCAATCGGTTGGCTAGGATGGTTTCCATTATTTTGCATGTTACCGGTGAGGGAGATGGGTCTGTATGAACTTATTTCGTTAGAGTCTTTTCCGTTTTTAGGGATAAGAATGACAATGGCCTGTTTCCAGATGTTATTCAATAGTTTAATGATGGTTGTTGTGATGTTCTTTGGTAGTTTTTTTTATATATAACATAGCCAATATCATCTTTTCCGGGGGATGTTTCCTTTTGGACCCTACTGCTATTTCCCATTCGTGTAGAGTAATGTCGCTGTTTAGATCAGATTCCTTAGTTCCTAGGTCTTTAAAGAGATGTTTAAAGGAATTTTCTACTTATTTCCGATGTTCTTGGAAATTTTTGGTATGATTTGCATTGCTGCTCATGTCGGAAAAGTGACTGGCAAGCAAATTTGCTTTTTCCTGGTTGTTATTGGCACCTCTTCCTTTAGGGGTGGTGTTAATTGTTTTTCCCCGGATTAGTCTTATTTTGTCCCACACTTGTTTAGAATTGGTTTTTATATTTAGTTTGGAGCAGAAGTATTGCCAGGATTGTTCTTTGGCTTTTTTTAAATGATTTGCTTAAGGTTTGAGTCCCGGACTTTATATTCTTGAAAGTTTATTGAGCTTTTAGAGTGTCTAAATTTATTGAGAGCTTTTTTCTTTTCCCTGTGCGCTTTTTTACATTCATCACTCCACCAAGGCACCGTTTGTTTGGTTCGGGTCTTTTGCTTTTTGGGATACTTAGTTTGGCTGCCTCTTGTACGGTGCTGATGATGTTGTCGTTGAATGTGTTTATGTTGGAGTTTTCAAGTTCGCTTGTATTTATTGCGGCTAGGTTAATTCTAAAATTTTCCCAGCCAGCTTTATCGTATCTCCATCTTGGTGGGATTTCAATGGGATGATATTGAACTGTCATATTGATCCACCCACCAGTTAGTTATTTGTGCTAGTCTGGGTGTACAAATGGTTAGGTCGATTGCTGTAAGAGCGCCATCCTCAGGATCCAATCTAGTTTTAGATCCATCACTGAGGATGACCAGGTTGGATTCAGCTGTCCAAGCTTCTACCAACCTGCCTCTATTATCCGTTTTATCTCCTCTCCATAGTTCGTTGTGCGCATTGAAATCTCCACAGATTATTAGATTTTCTGTTGGAGTTTGAGAGATTTGTCGATATGTATTTAAGTTAATTGGGTTGACACTGCCTGGGTCATAGATGTTAAATATTTTGATAGTTATTGATCCGAAGTTGACTAGGACAGCCACCATTTCGAATGTTTTGCTGACGTCTATTGACGTTGGAACTGTAATCGTCTCAGTATTGGGGAGAGTATTTAAAGTGAAGATTGCTAGCCCTCCTCCTTTTTTCCCATTGGCTCGATTTTTGAAAATGCCTGGGGAGCATCCTGGAATTTTAGGTAAGTATTTGGAGTTATCTGAGAGGTGGGATTCTTGTAGGCACGGCGCGAATGCTTACTTACTTAGTTAAATTATACTGGTGTGCACCCATACTGTGTATGTGCCAGTGGTTAATGCCTGCAAGGCAGGTTGTTAATTTCTTCGGGGGGAAGGAATAAGAGCCTCATCCCCCAGGTGTCAATGCTCTCAAAGAGAGCTGCTAATTGAGTTGTCAGGTAGCGGAACAACAAGTTCCATGCTACCTGAGTGGAAGGCTTTCATGAGTGGGATTGGACCCAGCACACACTCATATTAAGTTTAGAGTGGATATCCAGTCAGAGGTTGTCTTGAGTGGGAATAGTCCCAGCACACACTCAAGATTAAGCCGGATCAAAATCTACAGCGGAATGGCAGGTGTCACCGAAGTTGTATGTAACGCCAGTCGCGATTGGTCGGCGACTATGGCGTCACATCGGGACACCTGGTGCTTTAGACGGGTGGAAATTGTTCCACATCTCCGTCTAGGTACGGCGGTCCGAGCGAGGAAAAAAGCGGGAAAGGGGCTCGGCAGCTGGCGCGAACGCAATGGATGTTATCAAAGCCCTGAAACGCCAGTTTCAAATTCAGTCCAGTTGTATTAATGGACATAAACAAAACCCAATAATGTGTAAGTCACCTGTGCAATTTGCCAAATACTCGAGTTTTGAATTTTCCTATCGCCTATCATCCGTGGAGAAGCTAGCACAATAGTGTACATAAAAAAAAATTTCCCTAGCATATTTGTATTAAGGTGTCTGAGTGACAATAAAAATTTAGAGCCAATATTAGGTAGAAGTTTGTGAATTTGAGCGGTGGTCCAATGGATCGTATTAGGTTATTAATAGTATTATCGAGTCGAGATTTCAAGCCAATTTGAAATCTCTTAATAAATGGCAATTTTAGCCCTTAAATGGGCTGTTTTCTGGAGAATCCAACTGACGGCTCCCCATGTATTTCCTCAGATGTGGTGGTACCTCCCATGAGTATGTAGGGCGGTCAAGGTTAGCGGTGATATTACAGGGGTTACTGGTGGTGGAAAGTCGCCTTCTTTTTATGCTGGATCAGTAATCCACGGCAAATGTTCCCGATTAGTCCGACCAGATGATTGTCCCCTAGGAACTTTAAGTTGTTTACTGCTTTTTCCATCAAGCTTTTGCCGACTTACTTTTGGGTGCTTCTTGTTGCCACATAATTTTGACGTCTGCTATGAATTGAAGTGCGACCTCTTTGTTAAAATAAAGATCTCCAATTCCCAGTTCACAGGCTCGGTCATAGAGGTGGTGGCATATATCTACCCATTCTTGATAAGTCGGTTTTGACTTGGTGGTGCTCTGAGTTTTTGGGGGAGTCAAGTCCTGTTTGTTTTCCTCCCTGACTTTTTTCTCCACAGGTGCCGTCTTAGCTGGGCTATTCCTTACTTGCTGCCTTGGGGTCCTGGGTGATGTATTTCTAACCGATGTTGATGGTGGCGGTGGTGGCGACGGCAAGTCTGGTAGCTGTTGCTGTTTTGGGTTTTTCGGTATAGCGCTTACCTCTGTTTCCAGCGTCTGTGTCTGAGTTCCAGCGCTATTTTTCCTTTGGTCCCTTTGTGTTGGTTTTCCCAGGCCTCCTTGATTCTTTTGTCTTCTAAGGTTCTTTCTTTCGTCGTTTTTTTCCCATATCAGGAGAAGGGTAGTCCTTTTCTCCTGTGCCCTTATGCTCCAGCCTGTTGCAACCCTAAGCCCAAGGCCTTTGAGTGCGTTCAGTGCTGTGGCGGGAAACAAATCCGTCGCTAGCGTCATTCTACTAATTAGGTGTTACTGCTCTCTAGTCTCGCTGCTGACTGACGGAGCGAATGGAATGGAATTTGATTTATACTGGCGTGCACCCATACTGGGTATGTGCCAGTGTTTAATGCCTGCAAGGCTGGGTGTTAAATATTCCTGGGAGAGGGAATCAGAGCCACCTCCCCCAGGCTTTAATGCACTCAAAGAGTGCTGTTAAATAAGCCGTCAGGCAGCGAAACATTGTGTTCCATGCTAACTGAATGTTAGGCTTGTCACGAGTGGGAATAGACCCATCACGCACTCGTGTCGGCTCAGATTTATTGTTGACTTAAATTAAAGTGGCTTGCGCCCATACGAGCATGCGCCTCTAGTTTATGTCAGGAGAGCGGACTATTTAATTGGTCCTGGGGGAAGGAATAAGAGCCTCATCCCCCAGGCATTTCTGCACTCACAGAGTGCTATTTAATTGGCTATCAGGTCGTGGGTCAATTAAGACCCAAACGACCTGAATGAATACGCTGGCTGGTGAATGGACTTGAATGCTGAAGAGTAAAGTGCGTAACTTTTAACTACATCAGCACACCTCTCAATAAAAGAGAATCGGTGGCGTGCAGGTATTACCGGACTATCTTTCTTCTTCCACATATGGGTCTCCAGTCCGCACATGCAGCATGTTTCTCATGCACCCACATGCCAATCCGCCACAGCACCAGCCTGCGCTCTGGGGCCTACTTGAGTGGGAATAAACCCAACACGCATTCAGTTCTGTAATGACAGCAGTGCCAGGTGTCAACCAACGCAATTTGCGACGCCAGTCGCAATTGGTCGGCAACTGTGACGTCACAACGGGACATTTGTAATTAGGACGGGTGGAAATCGCTCCACATTCCGTCCTTGTACGGAAGTCCGAGGAGGGGGGGGGGGGATCTCGGAAGCCGGCTCGATGCAAAGCAATGAACGTCGTTGTACGCCCCAAAACGCCGGTCCGTACTTATTTCAAATTCAGTCCAGTTGTACTAATAGACAAATCCTAAAGCCAATAATGTGGAAGCCACCTGTGCAATTAACCAAATATCGTCGCGAATGACGAAAGCTGTACATTATATGAGCAGCAGGCAGGGTGAACCCTACAACTTTTTCCTCGACCCCGTAAGCAAAAATAAAGGTTCCTACAGGGGCTGAAAAATAAGGTCAATAACGCTAAACCGAACCTCCTAATTTTTATTATTACCAAAACGGATAATGTTAGCTCATTTTTGTTATTTTATTTTTGACTTTTTGTTTTTTATGTTATAAGGTGTTTAGTTTACTCGCCGGGTCACTCAATTTTTGTCGGTCACCCTGCCTGCTGCTATAATTAACCAAAGATTTTATCCAGACCTACACGATATCTTGATCTTGGATCATGTAGATTTATTGTAATAAATCCGAACGGAACAGCTTGTGCTTTTGAAAAGAAGTTTTTAAACTTAATCATGTCTATATCCCCTGAACACCAGGTATAATAAATATTCTGTAAAGTATAATTATCTACTCCATTAAACACAACCAAAATATTGCAGTTGTCTCTGATCACTTTAGGTATTTGTGCATATCGTTGTGTAACATAAATCACGTCCGTGTTTTTATGTCTACCTCGAGAAAATATTCTAGCTGGATTTGTTTGTCTGTCCAACATAACGTCATCGTACACCACTAAATTATTAATAAATCCATCTAGGTCATCTACAGATGGAGCCTCATCAATATCGGTGATAAAGTCAACAACATCATCACCGTCTTCATTCAGTAATTTTGCATTTTCATTAAAATCTTTAAGTACTTCGTAACAGTGTTGATCATCTACAGATGGTGCTACTAAATACAATTTACTCCATTTTAACCATCGCATTATTAAATTTAATAATAGGTGTGTTTTACCCGACCCAGATGGACCTATTATAATCATCCTTATCGAATTTGGTAATGCTGGATGATGCTTCACTGGCTCCTGTTTTCGTGTCGCCGAAAAGTCAATTATATCCATATTATTAATATCATGGATTTATATTGTGTTCGATGTAGAGCATCTACACCTACTGCTGAATTAACTATGGTAACAACGAAGAATAAACGACGTGCTCTGACGGGCAAATGCGTTAAATGTGGCACGAAGAAATACAAATTTGTCAAAACAAAGACAGGTGGAGATATTGCCGCTTTATTAGGAAAATTACCAGGAACTCCATGGGCTAAATACCCCGGTGAGAAACATCTTCCTGGATATAATTATTGCGGTCCAGGAACTCGACTTGATATCCGACTTGATGATCAAGATCAACCAAGATCAGGAGAACATCCGGTAAATAAGATTGATAAAGCATGTCATGTTCATGATGTTGCGTATAAAAGTAAAGATTTACAACAAAGGCATCTCGCAGATGTAAAATTGATTCATGCATTAAATTCTATACCTAATAAATCTGTAAGAGATAAATTAGCTAGTTTTCTAGTAAAATCTGCCATGAAAGGTAAAATAATGTTAGGAGCTGGTAATTAATTATATAAATATTATAATGGAATCCATTTATTATAGCCCAAGAGGATATTGGAGAGGCAGATCAGCTATTAGTAAATTATCTGAAGCAGCAAAAGTCTCACATTCTGTTGCTGCAGCGAGGTTAGCACGACAGGCAATATGGCAAATTTATCTACCACCACCTAAAAAAATTCAATATTCACATTTTGATGTCAGCGTCCCTAATGAGGTTCATCAAGCAGATATTTTATTTTTACCACACGATACTATTAAAATTGGTAAACGTCAGTCACGCACATACAAATACGCATTAACTGTCGTTGACGTTGCAAGTAGATATAAAGAAGCTGAACCATTATCAACAAAGACAGCGTTTGAAGTTGCATCTGCGTTTGAACGAATTTATCAGCGAGGACCTTTGCGATGGCCACAGTTATTACAAGTTGATCCTGGCAAAGAATTTCTTGGTGCAGTATTATCGTTGATGAAGAAACATAACGTTAAAATCAGACGAGGACACACTGAAATTCATCGTGATCAGGCAATCGTTGAACGATTTAATCGAACACTTGCTGAGCGGTTATTTGGATACCAATACGCAAAAGAAATATCTACTGCCTTTAAGTCCGGTGAGAGATCTCGAGAATGGGTTACAAGGTTACCAAGTGTGATAGCTGCATTAAATAACGAAATTACTCGTTCAACTTCCATGAAACCTTCTAATGCGATCACAAAAAAATATATAACTCGTAGCAATGACAGACAACAATCTCAACCAGTATTAGGTAATGTAACTGTAAGATATTTATATGAACCTGGCGAACTTGAAGGTGGTGAAAAAAGAGCAACTGATCCTATCTGGAGCGTGACTACACATACAATTTCTAGTGTAGTTAGATCCACTGGTAGACCTCCAATCTACAGATTAGATTCGAGAGCCCCTCAACGTGGATTTCTACGTGAACAATTACAAGTAATTCCTAAAGACACACAATTACCACCACATACAATTACATAACCAGAACCTCTACGTCGATTGCATTCAAGACAGGTCAGCATCACATTATTACGTGTATGACCAAGATCACTATTAATTCTGTCTAAGGTAAATTGTCTTGGATTATTATTCGAATATTGCCATAACATATTACAGTTACAGCTTGCACAATGATTATTCTGTTGTGCTTTTAGTTTTATAATAAATTCAACATCAATATCAAAGTCACGCTTATTTTTTTTATCACACTGCTTATAACCAGATAGTTTTTTCTTATTACGTCATTGCTAACAGTTTGATCATTATTTTCTGTAAAATTCATAATAACCCTATGTAGTTGAGATATTCTTCTGACTCTAGAAACTGCGAGATAGACTAAATTCGACCATTCAATCCGATCATCTATAATCCAGATATTTGTATCAGAAATAGTTAACCCTTGTGAAGAGTGAATAGTTATAGCGTATCCCAACGTCCACGGTGATTTATTCATATTCAGCGCATTCTCAACGACATTAATATCGAC
>JAECUM010010401.1:0-35576 GCA_016617855.1 Megalonaias nervosa | reverse complement strand
CCACTAGGTCCGGCAATGGGCATGTTAAAGGGATGGCGAAGATACAAGGCCTCCCAACTAGTCCGATCTACGTGTTCTTCGACGACTTTGACAGTGGAGGAAGAGGGAGCAGAAACAGTAGAGGTGGCCATAGTAGTAGTGTAAGGAATGTCACTTTTGACAGGAATCCGACTTTCATAGTCGCAGTATTCAGGCAAACGCACAGGGAACGAATATTCGTCTTTCACAGGTTCTTTTCGATGAGGGTACGGTGAAATATGCAGGAGTTTGCTCAGTTTGGGATGACATCCGTAGGGTGGTAGCCGCATGGTTTCATAATGATGACATCCACCATGAAAACCAGTAAAGTGAAAAGACGTACGATGACGAGTGGCATCACTTTCGCATCAGTCAGGTTTGACAAGCACTGCATCACTTTCCATGGTAGGTACAGTCGTAGCAAAATTTCCATGATGTGATACTGAATCGCTGAGGTCATAGCGTAAGGCATCCCTGCCATCGCAAGGCACAGCATCGTACTCGAGTTTCTCGTTGGACTTGAGTCTTACGCTCGATACTTGCTGCTTAAAAGGATTCATCTTTCTCGCTTGGCGTTGGTAGTGACAATGAACTATCGGTCTTAGACGTTGTTCCTTTTCATATGCTGGCCAATATCAGCGTGTCCGTACGGTAAAGTGAAGTGGTTGGGAAACCGTACTCGCTTCTGGTACACGATTTGATAGACTTTTTCCAAGCGATGACTGACAATTTGGTGTGTGGGTAAACGTAGAATCTTGTGCGGTTCGTGGGTGGTCACTTTAAAATTTCCATCATTCTCCAGACTGCAAGGCTTCTTTCAAGACACCAAACTTCACCAGTCGACTGGTGCGATAATTGAGAGTCAATCCTTTCACTTTACACTCCGTGTGAACTTCTCCTTGTGGGTCACGGTATTCGTAGCCGTAATTTTTGGAACCGCCACTTGCAAAACTTAGAATCTTGTCGTCGGGATGCTCGTCCGTTCAGGCTCCTAAACGGTCTCCATCGATGTTAGGGTGTTGTTGACCCAGACGATCAATGTAGATGCAACTGTCCGTGTCAAAATACAGCACACGATCTCCTAACAGTTCTAAAGCTTCGTACAGTTTTAAGCGAGCATGGGCTGTCACGTAAGCCGCAATGATGACATTTATAAAATTCGTCGGCTTGTACAAAGTCCAGTTCTTCTTCGTAACTGACTAAGATCAAGTCCTCACGAACGACGTCCACGTGCTTCATGTATTTAGTTTTGTCGTGAATCATCTGAAAGTAGCGAGAAGGTTCTGTCAAATACTCCGTCTTGGGTAAACACGGACGTTGTGCCATTTTGCCCCACAAGCAATTTAACATCACTTTGGCAAACAATCGCCTTCCGTCGTTTTTCTTGATGTGGTCTAAAGTGATGCCTTCCAGCTCCCAGTATTTGTCTTTGAATTTCTTTTGGGCTTCGGGAGTGTGGCACCAAGAAGGATAGCCTCTGCCTTCTTGTTTCAGTTTTAAAAAGTCATTCACGTAGTCTGCGAAAATGTCTTTTTGAGTCTTGTCGCCCTTGTGGTATTTTTCTGTCTTGGGAAAGTGGTAAATTTCGTACACTTCTAACGGTTGGTATCCCAGATCCAGAGCTTTGAACAATTCCAGGCTGACCCACGTTCCCGTTAAGGCGCGATCTTCCTGGCTGTGCTGACAAGGTCGGTCTTGGTTGCACGTTTCGGCACAAGTACGACGCAAGGGAAACATCAGTTTTCCTTCGCAATGATGTGGTAAAACGGGATGGTACAAGTTCGTGGGAGGCAAGACCTTGCACTTGATCAATCCTTCGTATTGTCTAATGTTTTCCAGGTCGATGTGTTCCGTCAGCAATTGAGGGTGCCCTGCGGGACAGAGACAATATTTGCACACGTAAGGATACAGCCAACACACATCCAAGTATTTTATTTCTTCCCCTTTCTCCTCGTCGACTTGGTACAGCAAACAGGTGGCATTCGTCCGTCCTCCGTACAAACTGTTCCGCGGGTTCAGTGGGTCTACCAGCTTGTAACTTTCCACGATGCGTTTAAACTCGGGATCGGTTTCCGAACGGTGATCGTACTCGTGTTCCCACATTTCCACCACTTGGTATCCTTGCTGTTCTAACTTCAATCGCCTCTGACAAGTGGCCTGGTACAAGTCTTCCATGGTCCGTTGTAAAAACTGATTTTTAGTGTTACGTTCAGGGTAACAGATGGGACAGCCGTGAAATAAGCACCCGTTAAACTCGTACACGATCTTGGGGTTTTCTAAGTCCCAGCCATCCACCGAATACCTTCCGATGGTCTTTTCGCCTCCTCTGTTGCGAGCTTGTTGGATCCATTTGTCTTCCTTGTCGCACAAGTAATGTAACCAGCGTAGGGCTTTGACCGAGTATTGACGTTTGGCAAAGTTTGTCGTTTGAGGGCTTATGACAGCTAGGGTGTTTTCGGGCATGAATCGTTGGCGGTACACTAAGGAACACGCTTTGGCAATGGTGCAAGCTTCTTTCAAACGATTGATCCCTCCGTGTTTCATGTACAGTTCTCGAAATTTTCCACAGCAACGCCGTAAAGTGTCCACGTCGGAACGACACTATTTTAACATTTCTTCCTGAAAGTCAATGGGGACCGAGGCGTGAGCGTGGTACCAAGCGTAGAAAGCTTCTTGTTGTTCGGTACGCATGTTGTCGGGGTCGTAGTAGTGAGCCTCAGGCAAATGTGGTAGAACGGCATGTTGATTAGCTTCGGTATTGAAAAAGTGTGAAAAATATCCTTTGGTCATTTCTGTCATTCCAAACGTTTTAGGCATGCGGCTCAACGGCATGGCCAAGTAACTCATCGAATCTTTAAACTGCACTTGGCCCACTTGCATGGAAACGATTTTGGTTCAGTTCAAAGTCACTTTAGGACGTTCGGTGCCTTGTTCCGTATAGTATCTGAGAAGAAATTGCCCATCGTATCCCGAGAAATTGTGAGTCATCACCGTGGCATAGCGATGACAATCTCCGTAACGTTCGATGTCTTCTTGGCTCCACGTTTCGTCGATAGGGTCTAAGATCCACTGGGCGAAATCGGCTAGCGTGTTCAGTCCCCGTAAGATTTTTTCACGTCCTCCAGAAATCTTGCTACAGTGAGGGCAATAAGTAAAGATAGGCTCTTGGATGCACTTCTCGCACGCTCGGTGAGCCATGCAGAAATTAGGAATGTGAATGCCAGTCTCTTGCATGCATTCGAAATCGAAAAAGATGAAATTGCCTTTCTTCTGGTCATTATCTTCTTCTTCTTCTTCATGTTTGGAATGGTATTTTTGAATGTAGCATTGGTGTTCCAAGTCCACGATTTGACGACAAATGTGACATAGTTTTCTTCCTGAACATACGTGCGCCTTGGCACTGTTGGTACGTATGCCTTGTCCACAAGTAGAGCACAATCTCAGGAGTTGACAAGCACATTTCTGCTGTGAAGCTTGGCGTCTTCAAATGTTGTTGGTAATAGGTAGGGCTGACAAACGTGCACTGACAAGCAGTGCAATGCACTCGTTCTTGTCCTTCGTCCAGAAAGGGTATAGAGGCCAAACATCCCTCACATTCGATCCACAATGCTTGTGTTGCTCTCGATTGTTATAGTTATAGTCACATTTCTCACAGTAATAACTGTATGACAGGAATGCAGTGATACTGGTAATGGCATCAAAATGTTCATCGTGATGATAGACATGAATGTATTTTCCGTCTTTGAAATCTTTGGCTCGAAATAACAGAGGTTCACGCACTTCTTGAGGGTGCACTTTCAAGGTGTAGCGTGGAGCTAAGACGTCTTGCAATTTTTGCATTTCAGGAATGCCGCAGGGTGTGTCTTTGGATATCCCCGCTTGCTGTAACAGAAGTTCTGCTTCTCTTCGTTGTTTGGCTCGGTCCGATTGTTGAATTGTTCGCCAGGCTCTTTTCCATTCTGCCGTGTCGTTCTTGTCGGCATATGTTCGGCCCACCACGATGGCACGGGCTAAACACATCTGGTCTTGAGTGTTATTAATTTGAACGATGCTGCGCTTGATGCTGCGAAGATCATCTACCAAGAACGCCTTTTTGCGTTGTCCTGTTTCTTGGGGAAGAGAAACGTGGGTCATGAACAGTGTCGCTTTTCCGTCGGAGATGTGAAACTTGTCGTTGGATTGTTGCACATGTTGAATCTTGTTGATGACTTTGGAAGGTGTCAATTCTGCCGGGCTGCTAAATTCGATCCAAACGAGGGACTTCAACCTGTCGTGATGAATGGAAAGTCTCAAGCGATTGTCTTCTTTGGCTTCACATTGCCGTTTCAGTGTGATTAACAAAGAGTCCCACACATCGGTGATGAACCCTTCTGCTTTCTCCAACGGTACGTCGGACTTGAAATCTTTAAACTTGTAAGCCGTAGTTCTAAATTTTCTGGAGGAGCGTTTGTCGGTTTCTCGAACGTGAAAATACTTTTCAGGGTTTACTGGTGGTGATGGACTTTGACTTGGTGTAGACTCTCTGGGTCTGGACTCTGGTTCACTCATCTCATCGTCAAAATTGCTGGCATGAATTTGAGCCAAGACTTCAGCTACTGTGCGAGGCGATAAATCACGTTTCTGCCGCTCGCTTTCTTCTCCTTTCTTTACGAAATGATGCGATCGTTTCATCTTGACTGCAAAAAGTCAAATGACTACATTTGAAACGCCATGGACCCCTATATATCCATGTCAGACTCAGTGTATATATAAAGGGCTGGTGCCTTCCCTCTCAGTATTCATTTCACTCTCAAGGGGATCAGCACGATGGAAGAGCCCACACAGATCGAACTTCTGATCAGAGCTTTGCGAGGTGTCATACGAAAGTTTACTTCAGACAAGCCGACGGACTACTCCCCTTCCTTTAGAGATAAAAGTCAAGATACTTGCTATATCTGTCAGAAGAAAGGGCATTGGGCTACAGAATGTCCTGACCGTCAAGAAAGCAAGACCAGTGTCAAAAGAGACAAAAGTCAGGATACCTGTTATCATTGTCAAGAGAAAGGACATTGGTCTTCATACTGCCCTAAGAAACAACAGGAGCAGGAGGAGGAGGAAGAAGAAGAGGTGCCCTCGACAAAAGAAGAACCCCGACACGTTCAGAAAGAGAAGACAGAAAAGAAAAGAAGACGAGAAAAAAGTCAGGAAGAAGAGGAGAAAAAAACTGTGAAAGTGAAGAAATTCAAAAGACAGATAGAGTGAAGAAAAAAGAGACAGAAGAAGTCTATGAACTTTTTTTAAAAAGTGTTGTGTTGTGTTGTAATATTGAATTGTAAAAATTTGTACCAGAATAGACCAGACTGAAAAACGTAAGTGTCTCTTGGTTTTGATTGTTTAGAATAATAAGGACCTACACTCATGCACTTACACACGTACATCATAGGGTTAAAAAATAAAAGGGATTTCGAGTTTTAATTGATTTTGGCAAAATGAATATTATCTCTTTTCGAAAGAAGTGAGTGGCCCTGAAAAGGGCCATTGGATGTTTGTTTTATTCTTAGAACAAAAACAAACTCAGGAACGAGAAGCAATCAGCTTTAACTGCCTTAAACCTTTTCTACGGCCAAGGCCTACTTCTGGACTTGCTCCTGTCAATGATTTGGTAGAAATCACGAGGGGTGGTATCTCAGGTGTAGTAACAGGGTTAGACTGTTTGGCTCGGGAAGGTCTTTTTCTCTCGGGTCGTAATAATAAAGTCTGATACATTTGTTTCAGACTTCTTAACTCTGCCAAAATGTCCAAGAGTACCATTACCGTTTGATTTTCACTGTTCTCCTTCTCTCCTAGACCTTGTTTCTTCTCTACTTCTTCTTCCTGTCGTTTCCTTCTTACCTCTTCTTCTTCTTCTCGCTGTAGCTGTTCAAGGAGAAATGCTTTTCTGCCTCTTTCTGCTGTTGTAAAAATTTCTCCAATTCTTCTTTCTGTCTCTGTTTAAAATCCTCGACCTGTGGTAAAGAAGGAGAAGGTGGCGAAGGTACTGGTAACGGAACAAATTCTTGCGAAGAGAGAAAATCTACTAAATCCCAGTTGAAATCGACCTCTTCTGGAAGTAGCGCTATGTTAACTTTGGTAGCCTCTGCTATGCCGTCGCTTCTCGTCTCCACAGCCGGTGCACCCCAATTCATTGTCTTCTTAGTTTCAGTCATGTTTCACAAAACAATGTCGCATCGATTCACTGCGCACAGACGCTAGCGCACCTATACAGGGAATGTGACGTCACAGGTAGCTCTCTTTGGATTGGAAGACAGACTCCGCGAAGTGACTGAATTTTGTAACGCGTGTTGGGATTGGTGAACAATTTCAATCCGTTTCGATCCGGTCTTCCACTATAAATAAACGCGATTCACTTCATTCTCTTCACCTGTTCTCGTCACAAGATATGGACCAACGTTGAATCCTCTACTTTCGTATCGTCGTTGTTTTTCCGTACGGACTTACCCATGTATGTTAAATCATCATGGACCATTATCCGGATCACCGAGACGACTGATTGGAAACGAAGATGCTATGTGGAGAGACAAGGCTGTCTGAAGCTCGTCCTCATCTACGGACCAGAGGTTAGACGAAGTTTGAGAAAGAGAAGAAGATCAGTGCGATGCCCTCTATGTTAACGAAATGGTGTTAACATAAAACAAAACCAAAGGCCCTTTTCAGGGCCACTTTCATATGCCTGAAAAAGATATTTGTTCTTTCTTGCCTATATATGTGTTATCTATGTGTTGTATATGTCTCTGTGTCTATTGTATTTGTCTCTACCTAGAGTAGCTGCGCGTATTCAGGTCAGCCACTTGCTACATTGTTGCAAGTGTCCAGTACCATGACGTCACCCTACCTGTTCCATTCCTATAGTCCCTATACAAAATTCCCATTGATGCCGTATCACCCCAGGGTGTGTCATTTGACGTTATAAATCTTGACGCTATATTCGATATTAGGGTCCGGTAATGTATTTTCCATTGACGCTATATCGCCCCCATTAACTACTGACATTGCTCAGTCAAGAACAAGTAAAACCCTTTGGATTGTTACAGTACGGTCCCCACTCATATTACGACCTTCATCATTCATTATTACTTCTTTCCGTAAAAACGTGTAATTTTGATTACTAAATTTAGGAGCCTAAAACACGAGCACCCAAACAAAGCCTTGGCGTACGCCATGGCGCCTGAGGGCACCGCGTTGAGGTTTTTCTTTATCTCCGTCTAGTCCGTACAGCATTGAAAGCTGACACTGTTCAAAGTGCCAAGAACCTGTTTATGTTCATAAATCTTTAATGGATCTTGCAGTTTTAGGTCTTAGACGATATAATGCATTTTTTTGTGAATAGATATTAAACTACAACCTCCGCCACCACCCCCAAATTATTCAAATCTACCTTCACAGCCAAATTGTTATGCAACCTGTTCCACCCGTCAGCCAAGGATTCCCGAATGGTATGTTAGAAACCGGAAATAGGGTGAATGAACTGCCCAGTTTTACCATTCCAACCTACTATGTATTAACATAAATTATATCTGATAAATGAAATGAATTGTTAATTCACTTGCACTCTGTACTATATGTCACGTGTCTATCAAGTACACCTGTCCACATGTAAGTACCCCCGAGTTAAATGAACAAATTCTAACATCCTATTTCTGTTTAAAACACTAATGATTTTGTAGAAACTTCCTTGCTTAATAATGATTTTTGTCATTCGGTACAATGACAAAAATCATTATTAAGCAAGGAAGTTTCTACAAAATCATTAGTGTTTTAAACAGAAATAGGATGTTAGAATTTGTTCATTTAACTCAGGGTTTTTTTCTGTATAAGTTAATTAGCGACCTCATCCAGCTTTAAAAAATGGCGAGTGAGGTAATCAAGCTTGTAATCATACTGTTTGAAAGTTGTTGTAATCCATTTTTTCTCTCTAAAAACTAAAGAAAGTTAATCATAGACAAGTATTTTTAAACGGACGTGTGCCAGTTGTTTTGAAAAAATTTAAAAGTAGTAATTATTCCCAGGGATGAATGTTTTCAATAATTTGTAAAAACATTGGTTGGTACGTTTTATAAAAAAAATCATGGACTGTCAGATCTTGGTTATCCAGCTTTTATAAAAATCAAATTAAATTGGTTAAACTGGTTAATGTGTATGGCTGAGATAGGCACGGTGTTATCTATTTAATGTAGGGGATAGATCTGAATCACTTGGAATCCATGAGAGAATAATTGCACTTACTTGTTCTGAATTCAGAGTTATAAATTTGATCAGCTATTTTTCTTTCTTTCACTCATATCTTCTACGTGACATTTCAGATTATCCACCAAGATCTTAAATTAGACATGTAGACGGTTATTCTTTTCTAAAAAATTGTTCTGACCCTCCATTGATGCAAAGCAAAATTTATTCAGAACTGCTGTCTGTGAGATAAAAAAGAATTCCTTCATTGGTTTGTTTTGGTGTTCTACGGTTAAGCAATACGTGAAGGTTATTTAGTGTTGAGGTTATCAACTATTCTGCCCCCGCTCCAATTAACGCGTAAAAAGCGTGACCAGACCGGCTAAAAAGCCAGCCAGGAAGCCAATATGACTACCGCAAAGGATGTGCAATTTATATTCAAATTTTACCAAATCGAAACTGATACTCTATTGATTCAAACCCATGCGAATCCTTTCTACATTCAGAGCGTTTTAAATTGTACTAAAAACTGAATGAAATTTTACGAACTGTCAAATTTATTTTTCTCTCTCATCAACACACATAGAGATACCTCACATACAGGAACAGACTGGCGGTCTAGGGGTCCCACTGGAAAATTTAGTTTATATCATCACCCCCTCTACCCATAGAAAGGAAATACCCTAGCATCAATGAGTCAGTCCGACCCTCCTAACTTAGACCTGTCGTGCTATTTAAACAGATCACATGTGTTGGGCATACAAATCGTTTTGACAGCATCTGACCATGACTATATATAAGCTACCACATAGTGTTTGATTTTCAGAAATTAACATTGAGAATGTAACAAACTAAACAGACCGCTCCGGTGGCCTAGTGGTTAGAGCGTCCGCCTCGGATGTGGGAGGTCGTGGGTTCGATCCCCGGCTGAGTCATACCAAAGACTTACAAAAATGATACTAACAGCTGCCTCGCTTGGCGCTCAGCATTAAGAGGTTAGTGTTAGAACTGGTCGGCCTGGTGTCAGGATAATATGACTGGGTAGGACATCATGCTACATGTCTGCGGCATGATGCCCCAGTCCTAGACATCACTATAAACTGCCATACTGCAGACATCGTAGTGATATGACTGATAAATTGTTAAAGCTAAGTTAAAAATCCAAATCACACACACACACACACACACACACACACACATACAAACTAAACATATTTCAAAGTCAAATGACTATATGTTCAGTTTTCTCACAGATCTTTAGCAAGTGTCATAAATTCATGCACATATTGTTAAAGATAATACGGGTCTATTGACTATGTTTTATATGTTTCGTTGAATAAAGATAAAGATTAACTATTGCTCAGTATGGAAATAGCACCAAACAATAACACCAAAAATATTTATAAAAAAATACCAGCGCATACTGTAATCTGTCTTTACATAGATTGCCATTGTTCATTGACCATATGAAATTAGGGCGCGGCATGATGAATTGTGCTAAAAGAAAAAGCGTTCAGTAGGGTTTCCGTTTGATAAAATGCAAGTATATACTATAATAAAATATGAATGAAGTGAACGCTCCTAACGCTCAGTAACGTGCAACAGCAGGAATGCATGCTGTAGTTAACTATGTCAGGTTATGGTTAACATGCCTGGCTTGTCTGGGTGCTAGGGACAGAGTGTAAAGTCGACTTAATTGATCGTTTTGTACTTGTAAGTTAGTTGGAGTAGAGAGCCTTGCACTGACACACTGTGGTAGCCAATCTGGGTTGTAGGATTCGAACATGTACCTTCGTGGCCACGAATCCTGCACGCTAACCAATTAGCCACTGCGGCTCTCAAAAACGTAAAAGTACTTTTGAAGAAACACGTAAAATATTCCAGCTTGTAAGGAATATTAAATGGTCGGCGCCATTGATCAGGAGATAAGTGGTCAAGATTAGTAGAGCAAATAAACAGACCCCTTAATGTTAAGGATATCTATAGCATATAATATTTTAAAATATAGATTTTATTTAAGTCATTCGGATTAATGATTTTTTTTTAAATTCTTTAATTCAGTGGCTGGCCTGTGCTAGAGGAAGTTTACATGTACGTACTTTCTCCATTCATAAACCAAGGATATTGCCAAGTTCATGTTCAACACCTTATTCAGTCAAATTATGACACGAATTATTTAAATGAAGGTCATATCCATATCACGCGCTCTTGGGAGTACATTTTTTTCTGTAGATATGTTACGCATGCCATAGTTGTTGACTGGTTCAATAATAAAAAATGTCAGACCATGACTGTTAAGATATTTAACAATACAGAATAATTTAAATACCTGGAATCTTTTCTAGTGATTCATAATTGCTGATCCGATTCGTATATGGTGGCTATATCAAGAAATTAAATACGCAGCATTACATTCTTCACTTATATTCAGTCTTGTGAGAGTCATGAGAGAAATTGTAATTTATTGATACTGTGAACGTGGAAATTACAGAATAGAAAACCATTTATTCTAAAAAGATACTACTTGCTGGATTATAGTGAAATTATTAAAGGACTTGGATATTTATTTAATTTTGCTGAATTACGTGAAACATTCAAGGACTTTAGTGATATTCGACTACCATTGGATTCATCTTAATATTAGGACATTCATTTCCTGTGGAACTAGCACATAATCACACTAGAACCTCCATTCGAAATACCTTTGGATCGTTTCTAGATTACTGTGAAACTGATAGAACATTTAAGAAAATTTACGAATTTATCTAATACTAAGTTATTTTTAATTCTTTCACTTTGTTTGATGTTACATTTTAGGGAAATAAATGTATATTTTGGAAAAATGAATGCTTATTAGATTTTACCCTTGTCTTGGTACATCGTTCAAGCCCCTAGGACGTAACAGTAGTCACAGCTCCCCTCCCCCCCCCCCCGCCTCGCTACTTCCAATCTTTTAATCTTCTTGTGTGGTTTTTTTTGGGGGGGGGGGGGTAAATGCACTTTTCTGGACTCCAGGAAACGTTTTGATAGGTCACTATTATGTGATGATCGACTTTGACAAGGAATCAAAATGTCTAATTATATTAGATCGTGTAATGAAAACTTAAAATAAAACTAACCGTGTAGATTAAATATAATTTATCCTTGGTAACAAAATGAAGAATGTTTAAATTTTCAGTTTGTACAAAATATGACATCTTGCAAATTTAAATTGTTATCTGGAACATATTACCTATAGGGCGATGCTGCCTTGAGAAAGGTTTCCAGTTGTATTTTTGTAAAGTCTGGATCATCCCAAGCTTGAGAGAAGTGAGTCATAATACTGTGTACATGAACTCCGTTCCCCAGACAGAACTGAAACAAATTGCACAGTTTGTAATATGTTTTAAATATCTTTAATCTATCAGAAAGATATGACAATATTAAAATGGTATATAGATCAAAGGTTAAAGCCTGGTTAAGAATCATTCTTGGTGCGATATCCGTATGCTTGCATGTATGCACGTCTTTGTATACTAAATCAACCAAATCGCCATCGGACTATCATAAACACAGATCCATTTCAAGTGGTATATGCTTAGGGGTACTTTAAAGTAAGAATTTGATGCAGACAACTCTTCCATCAACCGTATTCTCATGAGGACTATGCAGCTCTTTGTAGCAAATTCTGTTCATTGTAAGTAAATTTTATTGCTCCTTCAAGTTTCTGCCATGTCATTTACAAGTCGGGAACAAAGCAGTCTTTTTGTTATTCAAGAAGCAATGGAATTAAACTTTTCTTTTTCTTTTGAGGTCACCTCCCCATCAGGCCAAGTGAGCGTGTGGTATTGCACAACATCTATCACGCATCGTGCGTCTGTCAATAATTACCGTTTCAAACTTCTCGAATCAACCAGGATAATTATGACCAAATTCGGCACAGAGCTTCCTGGCATGAAGGGCTTTCAAATTTGTAGATATTGTCCAAAACCACTGAATAGAATTTGATTATATTTGATCTAAATCATACTGGTTTGAAGCCATTTCAATTTTTGTACAATGATGCTGTTGTACCGTTAAATAACGGCTGCCGTTACTAAAATAGGAAACACACTTTAATCAACTTCTCCAAAATCACTAAATAGAATTTGGCCAACCTAGATTCGCACGAAGACCTTTCATATTTATACAAATTATGGTGATCTGCAATAAAATATGACCATTGTTAATACAAATATACAGACCTTTATACAAATTCTTCTCCAAACAAGATGAACAGATTTTAACCAAACTTGAGAGAAAGCATCTTGGTAAAAAGATCTTTCAAATTTTGAGAACTAATGGTGATCTACCATCATGTATCACCACCGTTACTAAAGAACAACATTAAAGAACGTCTTGTCAAAAACTGCTGAATAGAGTTTGAACAACCTAGATAGAACACATCTTGGCATGAAGTTGAACAACGTAGACAGCACACAATTGGCATGAAGTTGAACAACCTAGATAGAACACATCTTAGCATGAAGTTAAACAACATAGATAGAACACAATTTAGCATGAAGCTGAACAACCTAGATAGAACACATCTTGGCATGAAGTTGAACAACCTAGATAGTACACATCTTGTTATGAAGTTAAACAATCTAGATAGAACACATCTTGGTATGAAGTTGAACAACCCAGATAGTACACATCTTGGTATGAAGTTAAACAACCTAGATAGAACACGTCTTGACATGAAGCTGAACAACCTAGAGAGAACACATCTTGGCATGAGGTTGAACAACCTAGATAGTAAACATCTTGGCATGAAGATCTATCAAATATACTCAGATGACGGTAATTCACCATTACATATTTACACCATTACTAAAACTAGAAAAAGCCTTTCAATGACTGCTTAACAAGCGCTCAACAGAATTTTACCAAATTTGACAGAATCCCGTCATAGAGGATTCTCAAATCAACACAAATAATGCCGATCTGCCATCACATATGGTCACGGTTACTAACAATTACTAAATATATATATATATATAAAACTTTAAACTACTTCTTCTCCACACTGAACATTCGAACATTATGTATCTTAGGTAGCTAGGCCTCAGGCCCAGGGTACATATTATTACATACTTTGCACATTTCAAGAACCAGTCACACATGAAAACGAAAATTGAAATGTTTGAACAAAACATCATGTTCTGGTTAAGACAGATTCCATATTTTCCCTTATTTTAGCACATTATTGACAATATTATAGTAAGTGTAATTCATCTTCACTGTTAATAAGATTTGTCATTAAACAGTATTTACTGTACTTCTCATCTACAGGAATTCCTTCATGTCTACACCGAGACCGGTAGCTCAGTTGGTAGAGTTTCGGACCCGTAATCCGGGGTCACGAGTTTAGAACCCATCCAGACAAGCCTGGGTCGGCTGCTTCAGTATGTCCTTGGAAGATGAACTTAGCTCCCACTTCTTCGGCATGATATAACCAATAATGTGTTATAAGTGTCGTTAAAAATAAACCAATAAATCATACATCTACCCCTTTAAATCATCTCTTAACACGTGATTCTCAATATAAGTTAGATAACAGTCTGATTATAATATATTTTTTACACTGGAAATCAGATCGAAGACTCAAGATATTTGCAATAGCTTCAGACCAATTTCGAAAAGAGCAATCTCTTGAGCCTTGAGTTAAAAAAGAAAAAATACCGCTCTATTACGTATAGATAGTACGAGTCACACATATCCAAGCCACGTCTGAAGAGTACGTTTTTGACATATGTAGTCAACGATGTTCTATTTGCGCTGTCGAGGTGATTTAACATTTCATAAAATGATTTGGGATATTTGTGTCAACCATTTCTAACATTTTAATTCAGTACGCAACACATCGTCTATTATACATGACGGACCTTGGAAAACGACTGGGTTTACCAAGACCTACCGAACTTGGACTTTATCTACTGGATCTCAAACGCTTTGTACAATGCTTTAATTGCATCTTATCAATTAGATGACTATCTTCAAAATCACACAAACTCTTATCCGTAGTAAAGGATGGAGCCAATCATGTGATCCTACTCGATTGTTTTGTTCTCTTTTTTTCTAAAGAATCATTTCTCGCATGACAGCAGTGTTCCGACCCTAAATAAAAATAACAATTTTTGTTTGTCTACATTTAGTTTCATTCCGTATTTCTTCTTCAAAAAGGAGAACAATAGCATTTATCTATCACAGTTAATTCGCAGTCGTATCGGATATATTAGCCATATTATCATCAAATAAAGTTGCAAATGCGATTAGTGTCATTAAGATAAATATTTGTTCATGTACATGCTTCGAGTGATTCAATAAATTCATTAAAAAAAGCACGAGAAACAAGAAAGGGCTTAGCGTATATCACTGCTGGATGCCAATTGAACATTTAAAATTCCCTGGCAGTCTTTCGGGAGTTTTCACACATGATTTAAGCTCACCATACATTACTTTAAGAACTTTTATTAATTTTCCGCTTACACCATCTTTTAAATTTAGAAAAAAATAGAAAAATAAGTCTTGCTGAACACAATCAAAAGCATTTGGCACATGTATAAAAATACTATGAAAAGTCCTCATTTTTCCTTATTAACTCATTTTTCTATTGTAGAATACTTATGTGTACAGCCAATTCGTGAAATTTCTCTTTAGCATTAGCTCATTCATCAATGGATTTATTTAGTACTTGTGTAAACCTTTTACCAATAGTAGTTGATAAGATATTCCTCTATAATTCTCATTACTAATTTTGCCGCCTTTTATGTAAAGATCAAATTATAGCTTTTCACCAGTCTGATGGGAAATGACCCGTACTCAATATGCGATTGAAAAGCCTTTGCACACACAGTAGCTTGACTGTAGCAGAGCTGTAAAACATTATTGCCGTAATTCAGTCTGCCATCGGAGCTTTGCCCTTTTTCATTTTGGACAAAACTGCTTGTATTTCTTTAACATAAATGATTCCATATAAGCTTTCAACGTAACTAGCAACGAGAGTCTCAGAAAATGTCAAATACAAATTTGCTTGTTCCGAAAACTTTTTGTATATAACAAGTTTGCGACGTTGAACAAATCGTAAAAAATAAGAAAATCATTGTTCCGATTAAATTTTATTTACATTTCTCTCAAAAGTAAATTTTCGTTTCTGTTTCCACAGTTGATTAGTATATTAGCGCATAGGTTCGTTTTTATTGTTTTCTTGTTTGGTTGTTTTGTATTCTTGCTTTTGTGCGTGTGGGGAGGGGGAGGGGATCATCATTTTTTTTTAAATGCCGGTTTGGCTGACAGATATGAATATAAATCAGCGTCGAGTTAAAAGACTATTTAAATAGTTTTGCGTTTAAAATTTTGTGTGTGTTTGTGTGTGTGATCTGGCTTTTTAACGTAGCTTTAACAATTTTTCAGTCATATCACTACAATGTCTGATTGTGGCAGTTTATAGGGATGTCTAGCACTGGGGCATCATGCCGCAGACATGTAGCATGATGTCCCACCCAGTCACATTTTCCTGACACCAGGCCGACCAGTCCTAACACTAACGCCGTGATGCTGAACGCTTAGCGAGGCAGCTGTTAGTACCATTTTTAAAAGTCTTTGGTATGATTCGACCGGGGCTTCGGACGCTCTAACCACTAGGCCACCGGAGCGGTCGCGTTTAAAATTTATTATCCCACTAAAATGTGTACGGTGTTGCAGATATTTGACTCATACAAAGCATGAAGAGTATGTTAGAACCCGTGTCATTAAATACTTCAATAAGGCTTTCAACAACATCTTTGCTACTCTTCTGCTATTCGTCAAATTTAGTATACGATCTCATCACTTTGGGATGTGTTTGCTTGTTATAAAATTCGGATTCATACCTATGGCTCTTACATGCTGCCCATCAGTCTCGTTTCGAGTGTCGCATTCATTTTACACATCTAAGTCACTGACTAGAAATTTTGAAGTAAATAGAAGAATGCGCCGAGATGTCGGTTGTTAGCATTTGAAGATAAATACTGATGGGGGTGATGACAGAGGGAATATCAATATAGTTTATAAACGCGTACACTTATGCTAAATGAAAGCAAATTCACCATTTTATCTGAAGAACATCTGCCATTTAGAACATGCATGTTTAAGATAGGACAAAAAGAGACCACACACACACACACACACACACACACACACATATATATATATATATATATATATGAATTTAAGTCGCCAGCTACAATTACATGTTAATCATATGGATGCCGTTAATAATTTCATAAAAAAAATTTGCAAGTGTAACTAATCTATCTGACTAACGGTTATCATCGTATTATTTTGACCCCTCTTGGGGGATTAATGCATAACATAGCATCACGTCTTTCACCTTATTCCACGATGATTTATAAAAAATTATAAAGACTATGTTTTAATATTGATTAAAAGACTTTGCTTATAAAGGGAAACAACTCATGTATTACATCAACTGCCACTTTATCCATATTTCTGCCAAAACTAGTTCTAAGTACCATAGTTTGAAACATCAGAAACTAGTGAACATATTTTCACAATCAGTCACATTTCCTGCCCAAGTTTCACAAATGCTCATAATGCTATGCAAGGGTACGTCGACTCTCGGTGCTCTAATGTTTATTATTATAGAAATATCATCGACATTAAAATATTATGAATGGCAGAGTCTTGCTTCTTGTCATGACCCGAGCTTGTTCCGAAGTCAGCAAGGGTCAGTGCATTATTCTTCTGTTAACTTCAGTGGCACACTTTTTATCTTGGTGCAGTTAACTGTCGGTTTTTCATCACGATCCATTTATATAGAAGTAAATGGTGGCTTCTGATTTTTAAGCATGGAGCTTTAGGAGTTGTGACTTGAGTTGTTTGCGTAAATCAACATTTTTACTTCGGTCATCCATTATCGTAATAATGCCATCCTTTTCCACCCGCCCCCTTGTGGTAGATATAAACATTTTCTTTTGGTTTCCACCAAGAAAAGTTAACGATGATAAAGTTGGCCATACTTGTCTGCTTAGTTACAATTCTATGAGTCCTTTCTATCAACAAAAAGTTCTTATTCTTCAGCATTTGTCAGTCCTGATTTCTCTAAAACTGTTGAATAGCTTTTGACTAACCTTGACGGAATGTACCGTGACATTAATAACTTTTAAATTTGTACAAGTTATACCGATGCGCCATCAAATCTGGCTGCCCTTATTAAAGATAAAAAGCCTTGAAATGATTTATTTAAAAAAATCAGCATATTTTGATCAGCATGGACTGACGCGTCATGTCATAGATGGCTTTCTACCATTTAAAAATGATGCTGATCATCAATCAAATAAGACCAATGCTGTTTAAAAATACAAAATACTTGAAACATTTATCCAGGCCAGCTGAACAGAATCTGATCATAATGGTCAGAAAACATCCCAGTCTGATTAAAATCATGTCTCCACCGCCCTACGTGAAGATCTGACAGCAACCGTTCAGGGGTCATGTTCTGGTGACCTTAGATTTAGCCAATTGAAATGCCGCTTTCAAAAATCTGAAAGAGAATCAAATCGTTCGGAATGCATTGCTGCTCCTCAGCCACACTGCTCAGTCTCGCAAAGATAAAGATATAACACTTCATCTGATTGGCTGATAAATTAGCGATTATGGTCACCAGAACATGTTCCCTAAGCGATCGCAATCAGATCTTCACGTAGGACAGTGGAGATCTGATTTTAATCTGAATGAAAGCATCATGACATGAAGACATATTAAATTTATACTAATGATCCCGCTCTGCTATCAAATATGGACACCATTGCTAAACCTTTAAACGACTACTTCTATAAAACCGTTGAAACGATTTGTATATTTCTGGTAAAATTCAGAGGTACACTAATAGTCTCAGCAGCTAACGTGTTGGATTTCTACGCAGTAGTACCATGTCTGAATACTAGTCCAGGCCGGATCTGCTGCTATGTCGTGCCTTTAGGGAAGACGCTGTCATTGTCCAACAAATTCAACATAAATCCACAAGCCAAAAGATCCTTAAGTGAGCTTAGCCCATGCGTCTCAAACACGCGGCGCGCGGGACGCATGTGGCTCGCCAAGCCGGATCCTGTGGCCAGAAAAATGATTGGCATCACAAGGTGTCATGAGAGATAACAAAGGCGGCGCGGCCCTTGGGCCATCGAAAATGCCTTCATGCGGCCCTCAGGGTGGTTTGAGTTTGAAACCCCTGGCTTAGCCCAACCAAACCAAACGAGATGTTGCGCGTCTCTGATACATACTAATAATTTTTCTTCGGTAAGTCACTTTGGATTTACTCTCATTGCCCAACAAAACTTAGCTAAACCACTAAGCACTTTAAAATGATACTGCCATACTGAAGTGTCTGAAATATTTATTGTTCTATGTTATTACATGTATATGCATTATTTCCTATACATCATACGTAAAACACTATTTTGAAATAAAAAAAAATTAGTCAAATGTGCTTTTATTCTAAAACACTTCCATATTGAATTGCTTTGACAAACACATCCGTTGAGTGAGGGCTAGGAGTGGGTAAAGACGGATCCAAGACTCCATGCTGACTGAATAAGTTGAAGTTGATTCTCCTTGTAGTGCCAAATATATGCGAGCGTATATATGCATAACTAAGTATATATATGAAAGCACAAAATTGTTTCGTCCAATGTCTGAAAACAAATAAGCGAATACTCCAAGCCATGGCAACCAAACCCACAAATACAGCATTTCTTCATGCTGCGAAGCAATCACACTTTAAATGTACTTTGATAACTGAAAACTGAAATCACTTGAGTTGTTTCTTCTATTTTATTTTTTGTCCATAAAAAATACAACGATACTAAACAAAAAAAAAATTCAAAACGTGAAGCAATCGAATCCGCATTGTTTAAGTCTCCTATATTATAGAATTAAAATAAGATAAGAGATGCAACACGAAAAGCATGAAAACACTTCAGCTTTTTCTTTCCGCTCAATAGTTTCAAGACATTCATGAATTTTCATTCACTGTCTAAAATATGTCTGTTACTCAGGTAAGCCATGTCTGGCCGACATGGGCCTCTTATTTCAAAGAACGTAAACATTAGTTAAAACCACAAAAATTGTTTCTGAGAATTTTATTTTATGAAGTCTTTAACATAATATAAATTCCAAAACATTCAACATAATATGAAAGCATCACATATTTCTCGATTGACTGTCAAGCTTTTCTTTTATTTACCCGTTGTAATGCATGTGGATTTGGTAATTGACCATTTTGCAATACTAACACCTGCTACAAGTATCTTAAGAAGCCGCCTGAAATGTCATTTCCCTACTACCTTCTTTGAGAAGGAGAATCCACTTTTGGACAAAAAAAGTGGACTTCTTCTCTCACAGGTAATTACAGCGAGTACGTGAAAATGCTCATATTGCACAATTGACTAATAGCTTCTTCAAATACATTGTCCAATCGTAGTACATCAAGAATATAGCCACTTCTTTGCAAATTCATCCCTCATAAGTTATTTTTTTTTTTGTTGCAATACTGGAGCTAACAAAGTGTCTGCCCACCTAGGTGCTAACAGACAAGAGTAAATTCCTCTGATATACATCGGTTGATGCTAAATCACGTCCGCACAGTTACTATTTCCGCCCGTGCCAGGATATTGGAGACTTCGCGAAACCGTATTCCACTTGTGCAGTTATTCTCCAAATACATTACCCGATCAAACTACGTTAGGAATACGGTTACTATATCAAAACTTCATGCAGCCTACGACTGATTTGTATAACAAACAAGAGCTAAAATTCATCTGCCCATCTAGTAGGGAATCAGACAAGAGTGATCTCTCCTTAGACATAGGAATTAATTAGGGATAAATCCAGTCCACACGTCAGCTACTACTTAACTTCCGATCATGCTATAAAGTACACTGTTTTGGAGACCTTTCAAAACCGTTTTCCGCTTGTGCCTTTTCTACGTTTGGAGCGATCCTAAGGTAGTTTCTCACAAAACGGAAGTAAATACTCCAGCTGTTTTCGATCATTTTGATCTGTTTTCTAATCGAGACGAAGAATTCACACATTATTGGTCTAACTTAGTTTCTCGGGATACATGTCGGTGCCATTGTTATGGCCTGCCCAACAGTCCAGGGTATATTATTTCGATTTTAGTATTGGACTTAGTATATGGCTTGAATTAAGTCTGTTATTACATGCTATAAGGTCATGATATTTGATTAGACATTTGTGTCTGTCACTACCATCCTCTTTCAATACGTTATATAAACGTTTCACTTTACCTCTATAAACTTCATTTTGCCCTATATAATCACAAGGTTCGATACATTAGGTAGGACAAAGTGCATATGATGCAAATCTTTAAAGCTGGCGGAAGATAATCATGCTACATGAATGACTTGCACGGGATGCAGTTCAAGCCATACATGCAGCATTTGCGCATGATGGATGGAAAATGTATAGGCTATCATCTTGACCAAAGGGTGAGAGAGAAAGCGGATGTTGTCAGTACAGCCACCGCCAACACCGTAGTGCAGCCTTTCACCGGCAGAATCTTTGCAGGTGGAAAGTTCACCGGCCCAGAAAAGGCTTAAGTGGTCCATATCATCACAGGTGTCAAATACAGCTCCAGCCTCGCCTTCGCTTCCGCGATCGAACATACTTTCTTGCTGATAGCTATAGGACTAGTTCCTATTGAATACTGCAGCCCGTCTAGACCAGGGCAACATCAACGGTTGATCGGCGACGACCAATGCTGGCTACGACATGGTCTTAACAGTTGCCCGAAGGGACCGTGTAAGGGGATCAGTATAGCATCCTACCAGTTTCAGGCACCATGTTAACCAAATTGCATGGAAAAGGTAATTGCCGTTACCCGTCAGGACTGAACTTTGCCATTAGATGTGGAAGGGCTGCAGTAAATACGGGCTTTGACATGGCCTCAGTTCTCAGGCCATCGAATTTAGAGCCTATGAAAGTGTAGTGGCCCGGCACCAGACGATTCCTCGTCGTTCACTGCTTCGCTTTCTCCAAAGTAAGATGAAGGTAACACTCTCCACCTCGTACCCGCTCTCCTAATATAGTGTGATCGGGTAATGTTCTTAAAAAAGAAATAAATTTTTGGAGCAAAATATATTTCTTTTATAAAACGTACACGATCATAATACAGGCATACATCCAAGCCTCCCCACAGGCATATTTTAAATTCAGGCAGAGCGTGCATGTTCGCTCAAGTAATAATTGATTTAGCGTCATGTCAGTCTCAGGGAAAATCACTCTTGTCTGACCTCCACCGATGTGGGCAAACGAATTTTAGTACTTTTATTGCCAAACGTCATCGGGCGAGGGCAGGATTTGCGAGGCATAATGTATTATGAACGGACACATTATTAAGGAAACATATTTATTCCAAACATTGGTTTCAACGTAACTTTGACAAATTACCTATTGGACATGCATAGGAAAAGGGTCAATAAAATAATTTGACTAGAAAACGTAAAGTATGACACTACATTTGGTTAAAGGATATACTGAAAGCATAATTTTACAACTTCTCTACCTCTATTAAAGATACGAGATCCTCAGGCTGACAGCCATTTCTGGACATTCCACTGTCCACTTTGATGACCACACTGCCAACGAGAGTACGCACCTGAAAACACAGTAGCACTAAAGGTATGATAATTGCCATTTAATATATAAGTATGACATACAACAATTTTGGTACTAAGTCTAACTGTGAAAACCGTCTTCAAAGTTTGGAATATAGCTTTACAATACAACTTTACAATGGCCATACAACACATATGTAACAGATAGAAGCAGTAGAAAAAGGACGTACATGCTATACGACTCTCCAAAAAATATATTTTGTAGGTATAAGAAGCAAAAGGTCACTAAATTTTAGAATAGTTTGGTATCAATCCTGTAATTATCCCACCTCTGCGATTGCTGAAAGGTGCATATTATTTTGCTGAGATTTGTAGTCCGTCTGTCCTGATATTCTAATGACTCGAAACTATTGTACATACAACGCACAGCCGATTCAACAATATGTCCCAGCCATATTCTATTATTATGGCATTTAGAGTTGCCTACGTTCGTCAATATGCTCCAAAATTTTCTTAAAGTCCATTTATATGTCATATGGACTTAACCCGTCAGAAACTCAATTTCCACTCATTAACATTTGAAGAACATCACGGATAGTAACCAGATTTGATTTGAAACCTTTATTAATAACACCCGGTCTGGATTGACTTCTTTTTCTGTTGGACAGTTCTAGTCCTCTCTTTGACACATTCTCCCGTATATTTCGCTTTTTGTTTCCGATTAATACCTTTTGAAAGACTTCAAAGATAGTACAACGACAAAAGCAAGAAGACACATGTCAAGCTGACGCTTAACTTCTCCCATTTCCCATCAATTGACTGAGTAATGGTCTATGTTTGATTAAGAACTCTGTCGTTAAAAACGAACCAAGGTTTCTTCAACTGAACAATATTCAATATCGTATGGATACAAGCTTAGTGTTGTTCGTGTAGTTCTAATGCATATATATAACTTTCAGCATTACATTACTGCCGTCGTTTGAAATAAGTCCATTGTTCTCTTTCTTCAGTCTCAGCTTCTCTGCCCACAACTGTAGAAACTCAATGGTTGCCACAGTAGGAACCAGTCTGTTTTCTAAGAGATCAGGAATTTCCACTTCGTTTGCATTTCCTGGAGAGAATTTAAACGAAATTAGGATTAGAGCATTGAGATTAGTAAATAAAACATATACTTGTTATACACTATATATCACGTTTCATTTTAGCAAATCTTTACACTTTTTTACAACATCTACTTAATTGATTGGGGTTTTTTTTCCATTACCCAAAACTCGTCCTCCCTTCAGTGTGGCATCCATAGAGGGTAAATACACTTTTGAATGTATTACAGAAAGTATTGTTCCTTAACCTCTATTCCAAAGTTCAAAGTAATGATGACGAAGAGGGAATATGATATAGAAGTACACTCACGTACCAAATGCAAGACAACAAAATCAAGACTATATTGCTTTGGGGGGGGGGGAGGGCAGAAAACTGGGGTAGCAACCTGTCTTTGATCTTGTTATTTCTTTTTTTTAATGAATTTTTAGTGATGCATTTAGTTTATGAAAATAAAAATATTTTCGTGTTGAGAAAGAAATGACATAGTGAAGACTAAATATATCTATACCAAGGCTATTGGAAGTTCTCCTCATCAAAATGAACACGTAAAGGGTTTTTGACGATAGTGAAATTTAATACGACTGCACATCCATTTCGTGTTTGGACAAAATGATTACGTCGGGAAATTCCCAATCCAGTATTCACTCAATTTACACTATGATAGAAAACAATAGATCATTCAAATGATGAAGACAATTAGCAAAGCCATTTTATCTTAGTCGGAGCACAGTGAACCCAAAATTTCAACCACAATCAGTTGATATAAGAAGAACTTTCACACCATATAGAAAAAGTAAAACTCAGTTTAATTTTCCAGTGTACAGAAACACAGGTCTCCAAGATACACTTATTTTGTGTTACAAATGCAAACAAGAAAACGGACAAAGGAAATGGTAAACAAAGTAAAAAATACTAGCGACGTATAGAGTGTAAAATAAGTGAAATTAAACTGGCTTTAAAATTAATGAAATGACGTAATCAAAGAAAATTTACAAGATATGCAAATCGACGGAAAACCTCATAATAGATGACCCGTTAAGATATAAAGGTGAACTAAGAGGAAGAAAGATGATAGAATTGAATGACAGATCCTGTATTCAGAAGCACAGCGGTCGTAAACATGTTTATTAACATCTGCCTGTTCATCAAATTATTCTGTTACGACTAAATGGTATTAAACTAAATAACTGGAAGAGCGAAAACCAAAACGTTTTGTAAAATTCAACAAATAATTTATTTCCCTAGAATACAAAGTAAAATTTAAAAAGAACATCCAGTATTGTGAGTTAAGTCCCAAATAGTCCTAAAAGTTGTATCGTAAATCCCAATATATAGAATTCCAAATAAATTCCAGTGGTGTTCGAAATAAATTACAATATTGAATATACTGATGTGCCTGTAGTATCAGATGTGCTAATGTGCCCATGGCCAGGAATTTGGTGATGTGTTAACAGTATTTTGACGTATCACAATAATATAATCCAAAAGGTCCTTGAACGAATTTACAATAATTCTAAAATAATGATATAGTTCTAGATGTATTAATGAGCATTTTGTATGTCCAGCGAATAATTTAAATAGAGAAATCCACCCAATTAAAACTGAACACAACAATACGATTGATTCCACTTCGGATGTTAAGGTAGGAATGCGTAACTTTGAAGTAAACAACATTAATAATAAAAGCCAAGACACAATATCAGAGCCAGGATGTGGGACAGTTTAATTTCTTAAACATTCAAAATTGTCAACAAAATCAGGAATTTCCAAGTGAAAAACAAATGTCATACACTCAGCTACAAATAAATATGTTTACCTCCATTAATAATGATCTGTATATTTAACCTATAATCATAGAGAAATATTAGCTATGTATTATGTTGTTTACAAAGTAATGTCACTAGTCAGGTAGACAATTCACTTGATTTTGGACAAAGGCCAATAACAAAATTCAGATATACATAAGACAAAATCATTGAGAAAAAACTTCAAACAATGCAAATTAAATATACATAAAAATTCTCTTGAATCATTCCATTAATTTATTTTCTTGCACTCGGTATTTATTGATGTGTCCGATTTATTATGTAAGGAACTCTTACCAAACACCTGAATGAAATCTGTGACACCAGCTTGCCGGAGAACTTTCCCTTCCGACGGGGCAGCCACGGCAAAATGGTGAATTCCATGCCGTGATAGATATCTCGCAACCTCCACACTTCCATGACCATAGGCATTTGCTTTGATTACGGCTATTACATCTGCACAATTTGAAAAACAAATAATTAATTATTATACTGTAACCATGATTCAGAAATAATGTCAACTCCTTTTTCACTTCTGCACGATAACTGAAGTTATTGTAACTGTCAAAGAAAAGCAAGAGTCCATGGTTGGAAATGACGTTTTATTGGCCAAATATAATGTTCACTAATCTCAGATAAGTCCATTTCCGCTCTCATATGTTTCCTCTTTATTTAAATTACTCAGTATTAAAACCATCTCTGATATTCTTTACAAACCCCAACATACCAAAGTTGGCAACAAAACTATTTTCTGATATGCTTGAGTTAACATTTTCACAAGATACTTGCGAGTGCAGAATAAAATTCTTGCCATCGGCCTAAATTGATATCATACAAGATCATTGAACATGTCTCGGACATGTCAAGATGAACCTGCATGTCAAGATTGGTTGAATCTATAATTGATATGGAGGTGGGTGAGCTGTAGAAGTGTATCGTTCAATGCATTCTTTAGATATATCCACAAAATGGGTTGAAAAAAATCTATTCATACATTTTGTGTTACCATGCACACAAGGTAGTACAGCTGAAAACATAAAAGAAAATCTTCGGTTTTATAAAGGCTGCCAAAGAGCTGACAATCAACTTGTCAATTGGAATGTAACAAATACACTGTTTGGTCAAAATTCACTCATATGTCTAAAATTCATTGTGTTCATAAGCTTAGTGAAGTAAAACAAATACAATAAATTACCTATAACTTTACCTCAAGGTCAATTAGATCTGGTTTTCCAAATTCCTTCAAAAAATGCGGATTTTCTGGTGGTCAGATATGCAACATTTTCATTCAGAACCAGTTTAATATTAAATTAAATGTCTTGTATAAACTCGAAGGCATTGGCACTATTAAAAAAGGGGCTGTAGCGATAAGAAGATTCTCGAGATGACTATTATGATGTGATGATAAAGGTCAGATGGCCACCATTTTTATTCAGAACAACATATATATTGCCATAATATTTTGCGAAACTTCGTGGCGATGCCACCACCAGTTGTTGAGAAGTAGCCATATCAACATTCTCAAGACAACTTTCAATAATGATGAACAATAATATATTGCAAGAAAGAAGTATTTGTTCTAAAATGTCGATAAGATCATTTGTCCTGGAGCAGTAGCTGTTGGTGAAAACTCCATGTCTATATGACCATCTCTTAAGGAGATGTGGCAATAACAAGATTTTCAAAATGCCGGCCATACAGGAGGTACAATCGGAACCATTTTCATTTAGGAATAACTACATTTGAAGGTTTTAAGTTAAAGCGCCATGTCACTGTGACTATCCGTTCAGGAGAAGCATCGATAACAAGAGTTTCTTGATGGATGTATTTTCACTTGGGATCAATTAGACTTCGTAATATGTCTTGTACTAAAAATCACATATCACTTGGACCATCCGTTCATGAGAAGTGGCGAATGAGAAGATTTTTTAAGATGGTCTTCAAGGTAACCATGTTGGTTTGATAAAGTACATATCGTTGCTGATCAAGTACTTATCGTACGAAGTCTTAAACTGAAAAACCCAAGTGGATACGGATCTAGGAGAAGTAACAGTAACAATATTTTTAACATGGCCACAGTAGCTTAAGGACTGGATGCCAGATAGGCAGCGTTTTCATTAAGGGCTAACCAGACATCTTAAGAAGTTGTTTTTTTGTTTTTTTTTATAGTATAGTATAAACACCATGTCGATATGTCCATTCAGAGGGGGTAGCGATAACGAGAGTTTTATATAACCGCCATGTTTGATGTCTGAGGAAGACTACTGAATTAATATTTGTTCACGTCATTTCTCCCAGAAATTTAGTTGGAGTATCGATACCAATCTTGTGCTAACGTACAGACGAAGGACAGGAGACAAAATGCCATTAGCAACATAAAAAATTGCATTACTGGGTTACGAGAGAACTATTAACCGTTACGTTTCATTTTTATCACAGCCGTTCCCTAACTTCACAGCTCGCGTCTCCATAGCTTTAATAAAATCAATACATTTTATAAAACTCGCTCTACATATTGCACCAGAATCTCTTATTTTCTATGCTGAAATGGGTAACAAATTGTTGCATACAAAATATCAAACAAATGGACGATAAAACAATGATTGGTGTGTATTTTGAGGAGTCTTGGTGTCAAAACAAAGAAAACGCAATGTTTGATTTGCTGTGAACAAAACATCAGTATAGTCCTCCTTTCTCGTTAACATTTTCTGCAGTTGACTGCAAATATTAGTGAAATTTATATACACAGTCTGCTCTTCTGTGTGTTATAGACTCATATTCCTTGTGAAATGGTTTAAGGTAAAGGCAAAATCCTGAAGGCATGTGAGTTTTTTTTCTTGTCTATGATGTATTCGAGTTTTGTTATAATTACTTATTGGTACAATAATCCCTTCAAAATCACAACATAGAACAAAAGGAACCTTTTATTTGTTTAGGTAGGTGTAAATTTAACGACAGAATCATTTTCTGATATTTTGTCTATTTGGTTCCATAATCATTTTATGTTCAGATAATTTTAAGTCAGAAATAAAAATAATTCAGATTCATCTTTCTAAAGTACTTTTTTTTCGACTTTGATCACTTAAGTTGATATTGATTTTGAGAAATCCTATATTCCCCAAAATTATAATTGTCTGGTCGTTTTGATAATATTAATGTATGTGGCTGTCTCCTTTTTCTGTTATTCTAACTGGTATTATACTTTTATTGTACATTTATTGGATATTAACATACATATTAAGTTCAATTTCACATTTTTATATTTGTATATTTCTTGTACATTTATTAAATAACTTCGTATTTATCAATGATAATTATAGGTATATGATCTATACGAATGTTTTCTTGTAGGGTTTATAATAGATTTAATTGCACAAAAATTAATATCATTATTTCGAACATTAAAGCAGGATTTTATCTGGTAAATTTGTGTATGAATTTCTTCATGTTGGTTTAAATCTGCTAATATGGAGAGTTAAATAATTTATTCTTACAAACTAAAATTTTATATATTCCTATTTTCCTTTCTAAAATATCACAATGTTTATTTTACAGCATTAGTGTCTTTCTTCGTTTAGTAGTAGAGACGGTAACTGAATTTGTTGAGTCTGATGTGTATCATCACATCATGGACATGTTTATGGTTCTCTGATATTTTAAGTAATTCAGACTTGAATACAACTCTTCTTTGGATTGTATCGATGTTTCATTTAATCTAACAAAATATACTTATGGGTCTTTCCCCAAAAATTTAGATTTTATAGCATCAAAATGTTTCATATTCTCAAAGAAATTATTTATATTTAATTTGTTTGCCGTTAGTAATTACTAACCCTTGAACCCGAAGCTATCTTCAGATCTGAATGTTCTTTCAACTGTTATTTCCCAGCAATCCTGTCTACTATAAAATCCTTGCTGAATAAAAATCGTGTATTTCTTCATTATTGGGTATTCTTTTTACTTAATTATCTGGATCATTATTAAAAAGTATTTTGATGAATTAATGACTGTCATTACCAGAAAAGTTATGAAGTAATAGTGGCATTTAGTATTTGAACTTCCAATTACATTGTCTATCACCAGTACTGTGTAATTTCATGTACGAGATCGTGGTCTCTAATTTTGTAATTTAATATCTTACTCTTACATACGTGAAAATATACTCGCCGAGTTAAAATGTGTTTGATCTTCATTTGTGACGAATATAGATTTTAAATTATTCAGTTCATTAGAGAATAGTCTCCCGATACCATCAAAATAGTCAGAAAACACAACTATGCAATCAGTACCTCTGTAAACTATTGGCTTATAATATTTGTTAATTGTATGGCGTACATATAAAACACTAGTGATATGTACTTAACGGTTTGCACTGTTCAGGATGTACCCATTTTATTTGTAACATCTTTACAATTGTATGGCAAGTAGCTAGTACACTTTGTGTACTGATACTTTCAAAGTCTTCATGAACGATACATATAGTTGATGACGTTTATTTTTTGAATTTGACAACTGACCCATTTTCAGTATGAAATCTATCAAGTCATTTACGCTGTACCATAGCCATTTGCGATTTGATAACTGATCTGGTTCATTGAAAAATAAGGCATAGAATTTTGTACAGTTCCATTTTTTTCTTTATGTTCGTTTTTTCATATGACACCAGTGTCAATAAATTTTGTATGTCAACATCATGACATTTGTCCATTCCATCAAATAGGATGAACACGTCAACATCCTTATCTTTTTCTTTTTCTGTCACTCTCATTCCCCTAATATACCTTCAACTAATTTATACCCATGCATTGTAATGTCATGGGACATTTGTCAAAAAACAAAAAACCAATTACTGTATCAAACAAAACTGAATCTGGATGGCCTATCCAAATGATTACTCGATGTATTTAGAACAGATTTAATTGCTTTGAAGAAAAATAACATTTGTCAGTCATACTTATCACTGTATACGTTTACACGGCCTTTCTAGTTTTCACCCATTTAGGTAAATCTGTATACGAGTTTCCTCTATTCGATTGATACCTGTCTACGTTCAGTGATGAATATTCAATCTTGTTAAACATCCATCTCATGTTGTCGCTTTTTTCCAATCCAAATTTTATGTGCAAAACTGTCAATCCAAGGGTTGAATTAGATTCATCCACTTCAGTTCATTATGCTCATAAGTTTTGTTCTGTGGTAAAATGTAATGCATTCAGGCTTCTTGCATCGTGTGTGGGGTGTTTCTTAAGTTGGATAATTGATTTAAGCTGACCCTTTACAGAACCAAATTGACGCATTTTGCAAATTATTGTTTCTCCCAGTAGTTTTTCGTTGAAAAATTCACACAAAGCATGATTGTTACAGCCATCAAATATGTACTCGTTGTTATTCCTCTTGATAGAATCTCAACCTTTTAACGATGCTTATTATATATGTTGCTTATTCGCTTGTTCGTTTGCTTATTCGTTTGTCTCAAACGTTCACGACACGAAAATTGTATGAAAGGAGAATTTAATGCTTTATTCACGTTTTGAAATTGATCAAGTGTAGAAGTCTTCATCTATGATTTATTTAGCTAACAAAAGTTCAATATATTTGGCTGGTACTATATCCTTAAATTTACGTGTTTAAAGATACTTTGGAACGTTGTCATAAATTTTAGGAAATGCCCAACTTAATACTTACAATATATATCCTTGTGGGTAGTAAAGAGAAATGAAACCACATATCAACCACAGGGGAGGCCACATTTCCTTTAGCAGAGTTTTTTTTTTTTCTTTCTGTGTGACAGTACTTCGTTCTCATTAATGACGTTTTGCATTTTGAGCTTTTCTACGTGCAAGTCAAACATGAGACCAACACTTCCCGGGGCCGTTCTGTCTAACCAGGGCTGCTTAATTCATACATATGGTGGCTCATTTGATACTTTGTTTACCTTTGCGTAACGAGGCTTCCAAGACAAACTAGAGTCATTCTGATTTTCTAGATTGCTTAATTGGGCGCTTACGTAGCAAATGTTTGTTGTGAGGGTTTTTAAAACCTATCGCGTTGTGTTTGTGATCTGCTTTTTATGTGGCCAGATTTATGTACTAAAGTGGTATTTAGTTATAAATGGGAAATAGTTTGGTGAACATGAGTTTCCAACCATCAACCTTTCGTTTTGAAATCAAAAGATTTTATAGCTGATCTAATTCACTCAGTTACTATTACTTTACTCTATGTGAATATGCCTGTGTACTCAATTTATCAGCTATTAATTATTGACAGTTTATTTCTGTTTGAATATCTAACTGTATTTAAATTAATTTTATCAATTATCAATCTTTGTGATGTTATGCTTACTGGTTGTCAGTTTGTCACTGCATCGAGATTAATTTTATCATATATCAGTCTTTGTTCTATTACGAATAATGTCATTGTCTGTTGCTCTGTATGTATACATCCTCATTTATATATAAATTCCCAAGTCTTATTAATATTTATGCGCATAGTGATATGCGCATAGTGCAATAGTGACAATACCTAGTAAGTATAGTGCAAGACTTTGAAGTAACCGGTTGGTCAGTTCCTTAAGTCAATAAGATCATGGACTACGGCATATTTTGTATTCAGAACACAGTTCACTCGTTTGTTTTGGTTGGTAATATCGTTGCCGGGGGCATGTGACATAGAACATTGTATTTCTCTCTAGTTTTGGCTCTCACTTCATCAGATATATTTTAAATGTATACTTGATTTTTGCTTGTTCAGATTCGGTGTGTATTCATATTTTAGTACGTTGCTGGAGACATGTATATAATAGTCTTGCCACATATACATACACATATGTAATCATCACACTCTTCAAGAACATAAAAGTATGCCTTTGATCTACCCTAAATAAATTGTTTACAGTCTTTGTATAGCTAGTATTGCAAAGTTATATGTTGTGTTTTGGTGTTTCAATAGCATAACAGAAGCATTCCACGAACTCTATTTCAGGGCAGTAAGTCATGTTTAAAACATCAGATTAGTATGGTAGTGATTCAATAGGAAGTACAGGAACGTTTTGAAAAACATCTTTAAAAATCCAGTAGTAATGAAAATGGTCCAGTGGTAAGGTCTAGGAACATAGTCGTGTATTTATCTTTTCTGCAGTAGTATGGAAAGTGATACATAAATGTTCTCGTCTTGGGGAAAAGTGGTGTTTCTAGGTAGTGCTTTTAGTTTTATGCACAAGTAAAGTGAGTGGTCCAGTAATGAGTTGGTCACTAAATGCTGAATGAAGAGCAAGCAATTCAATTATTAAGTCACTATTTTTAATTTGAATGTTGTGCGTGAGCATATAGCACACCAAAATAAGAGTCTTTACTAATTTTAAATTTAGCTAATTGTCCATAATGTCCTTAGCCATCTGCTATATTGAAAATTAATTTAACTCTGTATATATCATCCTATTTGTCGTGGAGCGGAAGGTAGCCCTTTGCAAAAATTTTTCTGCAACTTGAAGTTCTGTTTTACGTATTTTACATTTAGTCGTCCCAAAGGTATCACTTGTCAAATAGGTGGATCCATATGATACCTTTCTCTCTTTGTTGCTTCTATAAGACCATTCTCTGTTTTCAGTCATTCAAAACATTTTTTTCAATATAATCATCCAGAAATACTTTACAACTGATAAGTGTCTTTAAATATTATCAAGAGACGAACTTCTTAAACAGACACTTTTATTTTCAGAAACCTGTGATGTTTCATCAACCTTTCTGAAGGTTATGACAGATTTCAGATTTATGTCAAATTTTTCGTTCCATGGTTCGATTTTCTTTGAAAAGTGCTTAAAAAGTAATTAGGCCTCATGTCATTGGTATATTTGTAAGAGGGACCATAAGAAATATTAAGCACATTATTACGAGTTGGTGCCTCTTTAGTTCCATGGCACTTGGAACTAGTTTTAGTCACGTGTGAGACATCCCAATCCCAAATAAATGCGAATATTGACCCCTTATATTGTGACATACGCTGCACTCATATTTTAACTCCTTCACCAGTTTATCTGTGTTCTAGATTCGACCTATAGTTCATTGGCAGTCCCTGACTAGGCATACAGGTAGGTATTAGAATAGAGATTAAACAGCTTGTAGGAATTTGCCTTATCTATGTTTAGTTCCAGAACTATTATCCCCATATACCCCTATATCAGGCCCTTGGATGCCGCTCAACAAACTTGCTATCTGAAAGATATGGTGATCTGGCAAACTATATATATATATATATATATATATATATATATATATATATATATATATATATATATATATATCCCTGTGCCTACTCGTTGTGAAACCAACGCTTATAATTGAGATGAATGAGTCAGAAAATATAAATTTATGCTTTATATCTAATGTTATTGCAATTCGTTTTTTAAGATCTTAAACGCTTAAACATATTTCTTTCTTCGTTTTTATACTTTTTTTCCTCTATAAATAAATTGTTTTCGTCGTCATCAATTGCTTTTTACTATTCTGTAGGCCATATTTCAAATCTAATTGGATCAAACTTGAAACATATGTTTATATCAACAAGATCCGAACGAGTGTAATAATAAATTTGAAATGGTTTACAAAACTATGTCAGCGACATTCGGGCATAATAATGAGGTGATCTTGCATTTGATTAGTTGAATTTGTTACTATTTTGTAGCCCACATCTCAGGTACGGTTTTGATCTGACTTTATATATATAATCACATTACTTGGATCTTGATTGATAGATCGAGCCAGGATCAGGAGTTTCCAACACTGACAACAAGTCATGGCCTGTAAGTATAGATTAATTTACTATGATAATAATATTTTTGTTATATGCCTGTTAATTTTCAAATAAAGTAATAAAATCACTAAACGTAACTGAGAAAAGAGAAATTGCTTAACATTTCAACCTTTATGATACGAGCCTCATCTTCTGTCCAAAAACCGATTTTCATTTTTAATAGCTGATATGCGCAAGAATATCACTTTCGTGTATGAAGCGGCTGTAAGAATAGTTGATAATTTTCACTACTGTCACTGCTAATAACACGAGTTCTTTGATGCATAGGGGCAACATACCCATGTATGCGATTTACAACCGATTTGCATTTGTCAAATATTGCATAGCGGAAGACTTCATCAACTGAATAACTAGGACAGTTTCTGTCCGAGGCCCGACCGATAACGTTTGAACTGTTTCTGGTGGGACATCGTAAGAGGCTACAGTGGAGACTTTGTATGGGGATGACATAATTATTTTGACAGTTATTTACAGCGGGATTGGAAAAACTGTTGGAAATTGATGATAAAAATTGCTAAGAGAATGCTACTAATTTCCATTTGTATGTTAAGTAAATTTACATTTTAGATATATACGTCTATTCAGATGTAACCAGGCAACCTAGCCTTGTTTGAGAGTACCATATGGTAGCAGAAAACGACATCATCGTTTACCTTCTTCTGGAATTTGACGGATAAATTCTGGCTTATTCTTGGGTAGAAAATTGATATATTATGGGAATTCCCTAATGAGCGAAAATCATGCATATTAATGAGTGCCTCAGCATTAGATTGGCAAGGTGTATTACCACATAATAGACTTTATAATATCATCAAGATGTGTACTGATTTTTATTATGAGGGAGATCTACCCATATTATTAAATAATGTTGTTTCTGATTAAGTCAAGAATCTTATTTCACTGGGGAGAGGGTATTTCAGGCTTGATTTTGATAAAACAAGGCTAACATCATCAAGACAATGGATAAACCCTACTATGACCGAGACCTATGGATATTAATAATCTTGTCAACCATCTGATTGGCTGAGACAGTCGACACTCTAGCGACTCAAGTTTCTTATAACATTTTCATTAAACTTGTCCAAGGATTTAGAGGCTGTATTTTTGACAGGATATTGATTACACTTTGTTAATATGCACATGTTATCAAAATTTCACAAATGTACGACTATGAGCAAAATCCACGCATACTAATGATGTTATAATGCATCTAGCTTTAAATAAACTTATATCATTATGGTCTTAATGAGATCTACGCATAATAATGAGGAGAACATGCATCTGATTGGCTGATGTTATATTGTTCATCCGATTTCAACCAAGCTTGCTAAGTAGAGTGGCACAACCAATATATTGGATGAGTTCGATTATGAACGAGGTTTAGCATATTATTTCTTTATTTTACTATAATAAAATAGGTAAAAACAACATAATACAAAGACTGAAATATCGTTTACATAGGTTTGTGTTTTAACTATAATACATGTGCCTCCTTCGTGAAATTGTCAATTTATGTGAGCCCTGTCAGACCCACTTGTGCCTCTTACTGATGTAGTGTTCTTTGTCACGCAAGCACTGATCTTAAATTGTTTTCGTATAGGACAAAGATTTATTCGATTAATTATAATACATGGATCTGAAGATGACAGTTGGGTCACCACCAGTACTGTCCCGTACATTCCCTGTTGCTGGGTAATAGAATGATTTGTGACTTCAATATTTGTGTTCAGCAAGAAGAGGACTGGGCCCGTACCATCCGTTTATCGGCAGTGACTTGTGTTTTGTTTTAAAGAGTATGTAAGTTGACATTTTATTTTTCATTTTGTCCTTGGTTCCGGACCCATTGTAGCTATTAGTGTATTCACTAAGTACGGGCCTATATAAACTATTAGCCTATTTAATATGTTAAAGTGGTAAAGTTCAACTGAAAGACTTAACACTAAAAGAAAATAAAAACAAAAAAAAAAAAAAAAAAAAAAAAAGTGTG